>JAXQQM020078927.1:0-159196 GCA_034641835.2 Pinus albicaulis | reverse complement strand
TTGCGCCAAATGTTCTAGTGAGTGAATGAAAGGTACTATTGAGCTTTCAAAATAATAATAATAATATAATAATTTTATTTTAGATTTATAATAATATTAGGTTGGTATAGTAATGATTAATGACGGTATTAATGATTGTTAAGAATAATATTTTAATATCAAATTTCATAATTAACACTTTAATAATTACACAACACTAATATCAATTACTAATAATATTTTTGTTAAGAAAACATTGATAATATTAATAGTAATTAGTATTATTAGGTTTAAGTTTAATTTTAATAAAATGAGGTTATTATAATTTTGGTTAATAACATTATTATTGAGTATTGTTAATAACATTTTAACATTAATTTTCACTAAATTAATATTATCACTTATATAATATTAATAACAATTATAGAATATACTAATATTAATTATTAGTAATATTTCCCTTAAAAATTAATGATAAAATTAACATTAATAATAATAATATTATTATTATTAATTATAATACTTTACATTAATACTTTAATTAATTAATATTACATTACATTAATATTATTAATTAATAATAGTATTAATTAATGGTGATAATTTTATATGTAACATTATTATTATTGAAGGTACATTTACTAATGGTTGAATAGTTAATATATCTTTATTTATATTAAAATTGTAATATTAAAATCTAACATTTAAACCCCAAAACACAATATTAAAACTTTCATAGTAAAACCTTAAAAAATAAACGTGATGTTAGTATGATTTCTTAACGCAAGTGTATGAAAAGAGATCACTTTAGCTGCACATGAAAAACAACCCTAACAGCAAAGATGGTTGTCAAAATTCTTAGATCTACAATAGACGGTCGAAACAAATAAAAAATAAACCCATATCTATGCAAATAAAGTAACCAAACAACAAAATGAAATAAGAGTTTCTCCAAAATATCCAATGGAAAATACAATAATTATAAAGAATTTTGTGTATTATGTAACACTTGGGAAGAGAACTGATATAGTCCCCCTCAATGGGATGGGTTCTTGGATGTCCTCAAATGCTTCAGCTTCAGAGTTTCTCTCTCAATGGTGTAGAATACCCATGATGTGTAGAACTCAAAGGGAGCTCAATAAGCAAAAAGAAAATAAAAATAATCAAAGATAGGCAATGATAAGAGGATCAAATTCCGACCATGATAAAAGGATCAAAGGTAATAATTGAATGGAAAACCCTCCTATTTATAACAAAATATTGAGTTATCGTTGATAATGATGCATAATAAAATATTATTAACCAAGATCTAGATCTAACTGCTTGGAATATTTTATTATATTTTGATGGAAGGAAAAGGAATTTAAATTGTTTAAATACCTTTATTTATAAACAATAAACAAATAAAATATTTATTTATCACTTCAAGGATGGGATGAACGTATAATTTAAAAAATAACGATTTATTTTATTATTCATAAATGATTTAGTCAAATTTAACAAGGAATATTAAAACAATGATTTAATTAATTATTCCTAGAGAATAATAAGATAAATGATGATTTATCTAATTATTTCTCATTAAATCAGTTAAATATGACCAGGAATATTATTAAGTAGAGGTTTAATTAATTATTCATAGAGGAAAATCAAATAAATAAGGATTTATTTAATTATTCATCATGGGATTTTCTATTTGGACCAGAAATAACTTAATAAACTATGGTTTATTAAATTATTTCTTAGTGAAAGAAATTTTACTATGGTAAATTGGTCTTACATGGTGTGTTTTGATCCATCTAATTATACATGGTTGGATGACCAAAAATTGGTGTAACAGATTACCCTCCAACGTGCAATCGTTAGGAGCTAATCATATGACCGAATTACATTGTAAGAACAGAATCACTAGACATGGAAGGGGAGTTATAGAGAGAGAGATACATAGGCAAAGAAAATCAAGAGAGGATAATAACCCTGAGGGGGAAAGACCGACAATTTTAAGTATCATTTAATGGTAGGGTACCTGTGCACAATGAGGTGGGGCCGAGATGAAAAAGTACAAATAACAATGGTTCGCTCAGTAAAATGAGACTGAGCTATAAAGTACATGATATGATGGCGTAAACATTGAACAGACAAAAATATAATGGATCCCACATACAAACTGCGCTTGGGACAATATCCAAGACTAAATACAATAATATTTGAGTACTTGAGATATAATAACAACCAAAGATGCCCTGATAAACACAAAAGGGCTCTTAAAAAATAAATGGATCATCTAAGTGATACATGCATGTTATAGCCACTGTTATCACTCTAGTAAATTCTTAAGTTGTGGGATTTTGGATTTAAGTCAAAGAACTCTGGAGGTAACCACAAACCTACTTTAAACTCTAGGATCTAGCCTTCCTAGGGTTCAGAGAGGGCTCTCTCTTTAAGATTTATCTTTGTTTGATTTAGAAATGTTAGGCTAGTTATGAATGGGTAGTTTTGGTTTTGATTGATTGTTTTCATGGGAAAAAATCGCTAGAAGGGGTGAAGAGAGGGAAATTTACTTGTCCATTGGGCTATCAAGCTTGGTTATATTTATTCAAGGAAGTGATATCCCCTATAATGATTTACCAATCTCGAAACTTTAAAAACAAATTGAAATTACAATGACAAAAGAAAGTAAAAGTGTACTGCTGAAATGAAAAGTGCTGCTAATCTAATGAATCAAAACAAGAAACTAGTGAACATGAAAACTAAACTATTCTTGCTGCCAACCGAACACAAAAGAAACTACGCTTATGGAAATTCAAAATTGCAATGAAATAAATCTAAATCAGATTACATCAATTCATTTTCTGACCCTTCATCATTAGACCAGCTATGACTTGCGGAAGTAATCATAAAACAACTTGTGTAACTGATATTTAATTTGCAGAAAGTAAACTAATACTAAACCATACACACATAATTCAATCCCTCGCCATCAGTCCAGCTGTGGCTTTCGGAGGCAACTGAAGATGTCATACATGATTTAATATATCTAAATTTGCAGAAAGGGAACTAATACTAAACTACACATTTCATCATGCAGCCCCTCACCATCAGTCTAGCTGTGGCTTTCGGAGGTAACCGAAGACACTATGAGTAGCTTAATATATTTAAATTTAACTACTGAATCAGATAAACAAAACTGAAATGAACAAAGCAAGACTGAAGTTAAACAATTGCTATGAAAAGGAAACTAGCAACAGAATAATGTCAGTCTCATATCATTAGCTAAAATACTATGAAAATGCCCCGGGCTGTCTACCTAAAACCTGCACAAGAAAACTGATCAGTGATTTAACAATCATAAAAACATGAAAGACAAGAATGCAATGGAAATTATAGAAATGTATGAACAGAAATGAAGCAACTATGAAATATGAACATGTAATGGATTATGATACAATGACTTTTAAAAGAAATTAAATGAAATATATATACATTAATACACAGAACCTCGGCTGAGCAGGGGCCCTCTACACAGCTCTGGTACGATCCTCAACACGAATTAAATTGAAAACAGAGTATTTTCACATTAAGAAGCAGTTCATTACAGACTGGTAGTATTACGGCTCAAGGCAGCGTAATCACTACATAACAGAGTACGCACATCAACTATCAATTAACAACTCAACAGCTATGATCTACTAACAACTATCAACTAACTCTACGTGCGTATGCAAACGCTCTATATAAAGCTGGTCAAACTCAGAATCAGTTTCCGAAGTTTATGATAGCAACAAAGACGTAGACCACTAAGGCCACGGATATAGGAGTATGGCCATGTTGAAAACGGATCTATGGAAGTGGGCGCTGAATTCAACTCGTAACTTTGCACAGATGTCAATTAACTCCTTAACCTCCGCAAGCTTTTAAACGGCCGTATGGATGTTTATATGCCACGAAACGCAGTAGCCCACATAGAACTCCATAGTTGACTTCCACGTGATGGTTGACCGCGTTTCTTTGGACGAATTTACTTGAACCAATAGGACACGAACCATGTCCTTGTTTGGCTCCGCGGTGTTGCATGTGGTCGTTTCCCTTCAGAGACACCGTAACATCGATTTCACAAAATAGTCAAGTGAAAGTTATGCTAGCCATGAAAGTGACAAGTTTCCGCAGCTGTATGAACAAAATCTAAATCAAATAGAAAACACAAAAACATAATTAAAAACCATGTTAGATACCCTTTTTCACATGATATTGACAATTTTGGAGGTTTAGGTGAGTGGAAAAGATATGGAAAAGTGTATGGAAAAGAGGCAAATTCGGGACTCAACATACCCCCACTGTGAAGGTGTTGCATGTCCTCATGCAACCAAAATTTTGACACTCTTTGTTCAATTCATGTGCCTTGATACTTCAGCCAGCACATCTAATCCCCTTCTCTTCTTCTTTGGTACTGCCATCATTCTGGGTTTCTTCATGAGGCACCTGAATTTGATATTCACAAGTGCTCTGCTCAATTTTTGGCATTTCCTTTTTAGCTTCTTATTCTTCTTTTGCCAAATACCCAAATGTAACATAGTATTGTCATGGATAATCTTGTCCAGTTTGCCTTGCTCTTTGAGTTTTTCATTTTCATTTTTGATATGCCGATTCAAAAGCTCAAGCTCAAAAATCTCCTGTTTTAATGACTGAACCAAATCATCCTGCAATGTATGAGGCTGAATAGAAGAGGTACTTGGGCCTGTGGCTGCCTTCTCTAAGGATTCTATATAATCATACACCTCCTGCTGTTTGGGGTCTACTTCCGGTGTCTTTTTCATTGGGCTGTCCTCAAAATGCTGCAAGGGAGAATTATGTTCAAAATTTGGCTGAGGAGAACTTTCATCAATATTTTGTTGAGAGTAAGATGGAGTACGCTCATTGTCTGATTGGGAGTGAAAGGAGTCAGGTTCACTAACTGACTGAAATGGACTATGGTCAGTTGGAGACTGTTCAGATGTCTCCTCACCCAAATCAATGAAATGAGGACCTTTAATTTGTGTTTTTCTCAGTTTTCCCATAAGCCTGTTGCTTCTCCTCACATGCTGTGGTACACTACCCTTTTGTTCTTGTTTTCCTGTTTTTGCCTTCTTGGATAGAGATGACTGTTTTTGAAGAAAAATTAATCTTTTTGATAGAATTTGGTGATCTTCTTCTTCAGAAGAAGAAGTTTTATGGACAGCCTCAATAATTTCTTTCCCTTTTGGTATTATTGGCTTCTTAGTTTTGATTTCCTTCTTCTTCCTTTTTACCAATCTCTCTTCCCTATCATTTTTCTTCATAGTAATAGTATAAGTATGGATTTCATCTACTGTTCTTTTCCTTCTACTTCTTTTTGCTGTGCTAGCTGCGGAAATTTCCTGTGTAGGAGCAACTTGGGTTTCAACATCCATTTTCTTTCTTCTACTCCTTCTAATTGGATTACCTTCAGGAATTTCCTGAGGTTCTTTAAAGAAGTTTCTAACTAGGAATTGTTCCCATGTATCTTTTCTTTCTTTTAGCTCCTTTTCAATCAGAATTTTTATAAACCCATGATGATATAAATGAGGCTCTACATCTCCTAGGTGTTTTTGCACAGTGACAGCCATTTTCTTCAAGCTATTGAATAGGAAATAAGGAAGATTGAGAGTTTGGTTTTCAAGAAAATTCATCAATAGCCTAGTATGATACATGTACATGGAGCCAAAATGGCCTTCACATGTGATAAATTTCTGAACAATGAGTAGTAAAGTGGCCCATTCATCTTTTATTGCATGCACAAGGATTCCTCTTTTGAAAACAGTGATATCCATACCTTGATTTCGGAGGATTGTTCTCCATGCCTCATCACTGATACTTTTGTTTTTGAACCAACGTTCTCCTTCCTGAAGAAGCTCTGTGGCTGCTGTTATTGATGCTTCATTGACTAAAAACTTGAGGTCTCCCACTTCTGCTTCCGAGCCATCAAATGATCTTGCAAACGCTTTGGTAACTTCTCTGTGGTAACCCCTGAATTTCTGAATAAAACGTAGCCATTTAGCTTTCCTCAACATCTCTTTTGCTTGTGGAAATCCCTCTATAAATTTCTGTCCTTCCGGCTCTGCCCTTAATAATTTTCCCATTTTACTTCTCTGTGCTTCACAGGCTTGCCTTTGTGAGGGTTTAAGTGGAAATGGAACGATGGAATACACAGAATCTAGCACAATACTGTGGGGATGTTATCACAAAACGGAAATGAGCACCATAAACAGAATGGAATAAGAATGTGGGTGGATATACGGAAATGAGAGTGAGCAAAAGGAACGGAATGAAATGAAACAGGGAGTGAGAATGAGTAGAGTGGGGTTTTGTAAACATGACAGAGACACGACAAAGAGGTTAACAAAGTATAATGCATTCGGCCGCATTTTGAATTTTGGTGGCTGTGTCATAAATATGAACACGTTTCAATCAATGATTATGAAGTTATGCGGCTTGTAAGAGTCCTTTGTCAACTCAAATACGTATCATTATCTACGGTGGGATATTTGAACATGAGTGAGAGTCAGAATTTCAATGATGAAACCGTTTGTGAATAAATGCAAGAGGATAACATAGAGATCGTGAAGGTTACGGACTGTCAATATAATCATTGCGCGTTATGGGTAGAGCTCATAGTTTAAAATTACATAAAAATGTGTTTTTTTGATACTATTTGAAATAAACTTTATTCATACCTTTGGAATCCTTGCTTTTGCCCTTGGTCTTCAACTGATTGATCTTCATTAGTGTCTTGAATGTCCCATTGATCCTCTCCTGCATTTTATTTCATAATTTATGAAAATAACAACTAACTGTACATTCTTTTTTTTAAAACAGAGTAGTAGTAGCTGCGGAATCTGCTTCTGGCTGCGGAAACTGGAGTCAGCTGCGGAAACAGATGTCAGCTGCGGAAACTGACACAGCTATTACTTGGCTGAAATAGAAATGAACAAATGACAAATGACCAGGTGGAAATGGTCATAAAAAGATTTTTACTGATGGAATGGATGAAATGAAGTGGAATGAAGTGAAATGAAATGAAATGAAATGAAATGAAGTGAAATGAAATGGAGTGGGTGGTGAGATAAAATGAAATAAAAGACAGAATTTTTTTTTGGAAAATATAGAGTGTCAGGTGTCCCTGATTTTCACCCCATATTTTCTGTATAAGACTGCCAATCAATGATTGGTTTTCAGGCTTATACCATTTTTTTTTTATTTTTATTTTTTAACTTGAAAAAAAAAAAACAAAAGCTAGCCTGGTGGAGAAGAAGAATTCTTCTGTACCAGCCTGATTGCAGAACTTTCTTGAAACAACTTGACAAAATCCTCTTTAGAGAGTGGCTTATGATAAACTTTCAATCTATGGCCATTCACTAAAAGAGGAGTTTGAAACTCATCAATGGTCTTGATTCTTACAACTCCATTGTTAAAGATCTTGTCAATCTCATATGGCCCAAGCCAATGAGTCTGAAATTTCCCTTGAAAGTCTTTAAACTTGGAGTCAAATAACAATGCCCAATCTCCTTCTTGAAACTTCTTCTCTTTGATATATTTGTCATGCCACTTAGTTCTTTGATATTGAACTAGATCGCTTCTTAGAATTGCTTCTTGTCTGATCTCATCTAGCTCATTCAATTGCTCCATTCTATGCTTTTGAGCTTCTGATAAGTCCATTCCCAACTGAACTGCTATCTTGAAGGTCTTGACTTGGAACTCAATGGGGAACAAGACTTCTTTCCCATAAACAAGTTCATAGGGAGAATGTCCTGTTGTATTCCTCCATGTAGTTCTATAGGCCCACAAGGCTTCTGGAAGCCTTTCTGCCCAATCTCTTCTATGTAGATGAACAGTTTTGGTGATGATACTTTCAAGAACTTTGTTTGTGGACTCCACTCGACCATTTGCTTGTGGATGGTAAGGAGTAGATCTTCTGTGCTTGATTTTGTATTCTTCCATCAACTTCTCCACCAAATTGGATGTGAATTGGCTCCCCTGATCTGTCACAATTTCTCTTGGAACACCAAAGCAAGTAAAAATATCCTCATAAAGAAAATGAACAACTGAATTTTCAGTACCAGATACTAATGCTTTGGCTTCTACCCATTTAGTAACATAATCAGTACAAACCAATATATACTTCTTTTGCTTAGATGGTGGATTAATAGGTCCAATGAAATCTAAAGCCCATTTTTCAAAGGGTTCAATGAGTACCCGTGTTTGCAATGGAATTTCATTTGAAAGGGTAGGTTTCCCTACTCTTTGGCAGCTATCACACCTTTTGACATATTGTTTTGCATCTTTGAAGAGAGAAGGCCAATAATATCCCAAGGAAAGGATTTTATAGGCCGTCCCTTTGTCCGCAAAGTGTCCGCCGCATGGTTCATCATGACATGCCTTAAGAATATCAGGCATTTCATCTTCCCTGACACATCTTCTGATCACAAGATCTGGCCCTGTTTTAAACAATTCGTTAGAAATCCATGAATATCTTGAACTTTCCTGAATAATCTTTCGTTTTTCTCTTGGAAATAAATGTGAAGGTAGTTTCCCTGTAACCAAATAGTTAGCAATATCTGCATACCAAGGGGTATTAATAGTTACTGCAAACAAATATTCATCAGGAAACTTATCTTCTACAGGAGAATCTTCTTTAGTATTTTGAATTCTAGACAAGAAATCAGCTACTGTATTCTGTTTTCCTGGTCTATCCAACACAGTAATATTGAATTCTTGCAAAAGTAAAAGCCATCTTGTCACTCTGCCATTAGTAACAAGTTTGTTCATTAAATATCTAATTGCAGAATGGTCAGTATGAATAAAAGTTTCATAGCCTGTTATGTAATGTCTAAACTTATTAATTGCATGAACAACAGCTAAGAACTCTTTTTCAATCACAGTATAATTCAACTCTGTGGGAGTCAAATTTTTACTGGTGTAATAAATGGCATAAGGAATTAAATCTTTTTGACCCAACACAGCTCCAAGAGCTGTATCTGAAGCATCTGTAGAAATATGGAAATGAAGTTTCCAATTTGGTCCTCTCAGGATAGGTGCTTCAGATATTCTTGTTTTCAAATTTTCAAAAGCGGATTGACAATCAGGATCCCATTTAAATTCACAGTCTTTTGTAAGCAACTTGAAGAGTGGAGATGCTATTTTAGTGAATTTTTCTATAAATCTTCTATAGTAACCAGTAAATCCTAAAAAACTTCTAACATCTCTTTGACAATTTGGAATAGGCAACTTGGAGATGACTTCAACTTTCGATCTATCAACCTTAATCCCATCTCCCGAAATATGATGTCCTAAAACAATCCTTTCAGTAAACATCATAAAGCATTTTTCATGGCTTAATGAAAGGTTTGTTTCTTTACATCTTATAAGAACTTTTTCCAAATTTTCTAATGCCTCTTCAAATGAATTACTATAAACTGTAAAATCATCCATATAAACCTCTACACAATCATGGATTAGATCAGAAAAAATTCCTAGTACTTCTCTTTGGAATGTTGCAGGTGCATTACATAACCCAAAAGGAAGCACTCGGTAGGCAAAATTTCCCCATGGAAAAGTAAATGTGGTCTTATCTTGATCTTCAGGTGCTACCTAAATTTGATTATAGCCACTAAAACCATCCAAAAATGAAAAGTACTTTTTACCTGCTAATGTATCTAATACCCGATCGATAAAAGGCAAAGGAAAGTGATCCTTCAAAGTTGCTTTGTTCAATTCCCTGTAATCAATGCATACCCTCCATTTACCATTCTTTTTAGGTACTATAACCAAAGGAGAAACCCATCGGCTATCTGAAATTGGATAAATGAAGTTTACATTGAGAAGCTTTTGGAGCTCTTCTTTCACTATCTCCCTAAGATTTGGATTCATCCTTCTTTGAGGTTGTCTGATTGGTCTACTGTTTTCCTCAATATAGATATGATGGATGCAAGTCTTAGAATCAATACCCTTCATGTCAGTATACTCCCATGCAAATGCAGTAGAATGTTTTTGCAAGATTCTGGTTAGTTCTTCTTGTTGTGACTTCTCCAGATGTTTGTTGATATTCAATGTATTTTCTGGAAAAATCTCAAAAGCAGAATTACCAAACTCTTCCATAGAGTAGAGAGACATTTGTCTTGATGATAAATATTCTATGTCAGATTCCAACTGAAATTGTGTGGGGTCATATTCTCAAGTTATCTCAAAATTTTCTAATGTGTTCAGAATTTGACTATCCTCACTAATCTCAGAAATGGTAAAGACAGGTTGTATAGTGTTCTCATCATCGACCCATTCATTGTCTCCTATTTCTGTAATTGCTCTTGCAGGAGGATACAAATTGAATTTCTTTGTCGAATTACCATTAGAAATGTACATGTCTCCGGATCTACAACTAATAAAAGCATCAGCTGTGGCCAGCCAAGGTCTTCCTAAGATAATTGGATGTCCTCCTAGATTACTTTTGGGAGTCAAAATCATAAAGTCTACCGGATATTCCCAAGAATCTAAGGAGACTGAAATATCTTCTAATACACCATCTGGTTTAATAACCGATCGATCTGCAAGTTGCAATAAAGTAGGTGTAAAAAGAAGGTTAGGAAGTTTTAATTGTTCCATAGTCTGTCTACTCATAATGTTGATAGCAGCCCCTAAGTCAATCAATGTGTTTGGAATTTCTATCCCATTTATATGTGTCTTGACAATTGGACTTCCCGGATCTACATACTTCTGCATGGTAATTTTTCCCATCATAATGTCTGCAATCTTTCCTACCAGGTGGATTCTTCTTGTGTCCTTTAGCTTCCTTCCTGGTCTTTTGAAACTCAACTCCTTTATGGTTTTTTCTAGAATAGGAATTTCTCGAATGGCTTGTAGCAATGGAATCTTGATACAAACATTCTTCAATTCATCTAGAAAGTCATAGTTAGGCAACAAGATTTGTTTTTCCACCCCTTTATCAATTTGTAGTCTTTCCGGAAAAGGAGGTGTAGATGAAGATACAGGTTGCTCAACTATAGGAGTTGTGGGTGTTAACTTTTCTTTTTCTTTTTGCATGCTTGAATTTTGAAGAGACTCTTCCTCAGAACCCTTATTGACTTGAAGAGATTCCTCCTCAGAGGTATCTTGCTCTTGAATATCTATAGAAGGTTTTTCTAAAAACTCTACCAGACCTGAGTTGTACATCGTTGAGAGGAACAATCATGTAGGTAGGAAATTGTTGTCCTTCTACCATATAAGTAGTTTGAGGATTCTTATTGTTAGGATTTGGCAATGGCTGAGCTGGAAGTTGATTTGTCTTCTGTTGGTATGGAAGCATGAGTTGAGGATTTGTATTTTGTTGAGAAGGTTGTTGTTGTGAAAATGGTAATGAAAGTTGTTGTGGATTTTGGCTTGGAAATTGTAGAGCTTGTTGATTTTGAAAAGATGGAGGATATTGATAAAATTGAGCAAATCTCCCATAAGGATTTTGCATCCCTTGTACCCATGGCTGATATGAATTTTGATGTTGGGGCCAAGATTGTTGCCAAGGAGTCCAATTTGGTGGGGTTTGAAGATTCATAGGGTTATTAAACCTTTGAGATTGTTGTCCCTGCCAAGGTCTCCTTGCGACAAAACAGAGAGATTCTATTGAATTTGGATCTTCTTGAAAAACAGCTTTGAGTCCAGGGATTGAAGGACAATCCTTGATTTCATGATTTTCTGAGCAAATCATACATGTTTCTACAACTTTTGCATCCAAAGGACATTCCCTTAAAGCATGTTTCTTTCTACATTTCGGACAAAAGATGGCTAAAGCATCTGTTTCTGCTTTCTGCTTGTTTTGGATTTTAAGGGTGTCTAGTTGTTCACTAAGACCCCCTAAGATATCAATTTTAAACTCATCAAGCATATTACCAATCTCTGCCCTACTTACTGATCCAGTTGCAGATTTGTTAGCCCTAATAAGAGAAGAATCCCTAGGCCCTTTTCCAGTTTTAGATCTTCCCCTTGAGAATTGGATACATAGTTCTGCTATATCATGAAATGGGAGTTGAGAAATGTCTCCTTTACCCATCATGTTTAAAATGTCTATCCATTCATCTCTAATGGCTTTTAATAGGAGGGCTTTCAAGGTTTCATTATCTAAGTTGCTCATCTTTGCTCTTTTCAAGTTGTATTGAAATCTTTCAATTAGGTCTTCCAAATTTTCATCTTCTTTTTGCATTATTTTGAATACCTCATCCTTGTGATTGGTGGGAATACAATAGTCCAAGTATCTATCCAAAAATGTTTGTTTCATATCATTCCAAGTCCTGATAGATTGAGTGGCTAATCCCATGAACCATTTCAAAGCAGATCCCTTCAATGTTGAAGGAAACACTTTGAGTTTTTGAGAATCTTCCATATAGTCATAAGTTCGGCACACTACTTCAAACTCAAACAGAAATGTTTCAGGATCCTCACTTCGTAATCCATAAAAGTTAGGGAGAACAGATGGTGAGATATTTTTCATTGTTGCATGAGTTTCCTCATAAACTATAGGGAATCCAAGAAAATTGTCCCTATTTCTACCGTTATTTCCTTCACCATTGTTATCTTCATTATCTCCTCCTCCTCTACCTCCACCTCTATTTATTACTTCCTTTGCCATGATAGTTTCTTTAGAGTCCTTATAGTCCTCTAGTTCTTCTACCAAGGAAGGATGAGAGAAAGTTTCTTTGTTTTCTAAGTGGGTTTTAGTAGGTGGTATAGGAGAATCCTCTAATTCAGCTGTTTTTTGACTTCCAAAAATCTTAAGGCTAGGGGTAGATGGTGGTGAATCTGGTCTATGCCTTGAAGAAGATGGAGTTGTGAAAATCGAACTCTTGGCTTTAGCTATAAACCTTCCCCTAGAATCTCTTGCTCTATGCATGTCATTTTTATTCTTTTTTAAAAAGTTGGGCTAATAATTCTCTTTCTGATCTTCCAGATCACACTAGGTGCAAGAAGAGAGCATACTTAAGAAATTACTAAACCAATAACTCTCTTTTTTGATCCTCCAGATCACACTAGGTGCAAGAGGAGAGCATACTTCAAGAAGTTATCAAGTTTTCCCTTCTTTTATGATTTTATGTTTTTTTTTTTTTTTTAAGAAATTGGCTACCTAGTTACACGTCCCCGGCAATGGTGCCAAAATGTTTGGTCAATTTAGTGTGTCCTAAATTGCTGCATTTAATTGTCAATCCGGGAATCGTAAGCTGATGAAGTGCGGCGCACTATATGTGCAAGATAACCTCTTTCTTAACTTTTTGTTGTTTGTGGTCTTTCTAAGGTAAAATGGAAATTCTAAAGTGAAAAACAAGCTTGGTTATATTTATTCAAGGAAGTGATATCCCCTATAATGATTTACCAATATTGAAACTTTAAAAGCAAATTGAAATTACAATGACAAAAGAAAGTAAAAGTGTACTGCTGAAATGAAAAGTGCTGCTAATCTAATGAATCAAAACAAGAAACTAGTGAACATGAAAACTAAACTATTCTTGCTGCCAACTGAACACAAAAAAAACTACTCTTATGGAAATTCAAAATTGCAATGAAATAAATCTAAATCAGATTACATCAATTCATTTTCTGACCCTTCATCATTAGACCAGCTATGACTTGCGGAAGTAATCATAAACAACTTGTGTAACTGATTATTTAATTTGCAGAAAGTAAACTAATACTAAACCATACACTCATAATTCAATCCCTCGCCATCAGTCCAGCTGTGGCTTTCGGAGGCAACTGAAGATGTCATACATGATTTAATATATCTAAATTTGCAGAAAAGGAACTAATACTAAACTACACATTTCATCATGCAGCCCCTCACCATCAGTCCAGCTGTGGCTTTCAGAGGTAACCGAAGACACTATGAGTAGCTTAATATATTTAAATTTAACTACTGAATCAGATAAACAAAACTAAAATGTACAAAGCAAGACTGAAGTTAAACAAATGCTATGAAAAGGAAACTAGCAGCAGAATAATGTCAGTCTCATATCATTAGCTAAAATACTATGAAAATGCCCCGGGCTGTCTACCTAAAACCTGCACAAGAAAATTGATCAGTGATTTATCAATCATAAAAACATGAAAGACAAGAATGCAATGGAAATTATAGAAATGTATGAACATAAATGAAGCAACTATGAAATATGAACATGTAATGGATTATGATACAATGACTTTTAAAAGAAATGAAATGAAATATATATACATTAATACACAGAACCTCGGCTGAGAAGGGGCCCTCTACACAGCTCTGGTACGATCCTCAACACGAATTAAATTGAAAACAAAGTCTTTTCACATTAAGAAGCAGTTCATTACAGACTGGTAGTATTACGGCTCAAGGCAGCGTAATCACTACATAACAGAGTACGCACATCAACTATCAACTCAACAGCTATGATCTACTAACAATCTACGTGCGTATGTAAACGCTCTATATAAAGCAATAAACTGTAACTGTCTCCTGAAGTTTATGATAGCAGCCAGCACGTAGACCACTAAGGCCACGGATATAGGAGTATGGCCATGTTGGAAAACGGATCTATGGAAGGTGGGCGCTTGGATTCAACTCCAGAACTTTGCACAGATGTCAATTAACCTCCGCAAGCTTAGAAACGGCCGTATGGATGTTTATATGCCACGAAACAGAGTCCAGTCGACATAGAACTCCATAGTTGACTTCCACGTGGATGGCTTTGACCGCGGCTTTCTTTGACGAATTTACTTGAACCAATAGGACACGAACCATGTCCTTGTCATTCCTAGCCTGCCCATGTGGCTCGTTTCCTTCGTAGACACCTGTAACATCGATTTCCACAAAATAGCTGTGGAAAGTTGCAGCAGCTGCGGAAAGTGACAAGTTTCCGCAGCTGTATGAACAAAATCTAAATCAAATAGAAAACACACAAACATAATTAAAAACCATGTTAGATACTCTTTTGCACATGATATTGACAATTTTGGAGGTTTAGGTGAGTGAAAAAGATATGGAAAAGTGTATGGAAAAGAGGCAAATTCGGGACTCAACACATGGAGAGGAGGAGAAGGCCCTAAATCTTGCGGCGTTCATAGAGGACAAACCAAACATTGGAATCGAGATCCGTCAATTACAGGTGGGTGGCCTAACCTTACTCTTCATTTTCAACAGATTAGAATTTTATATTAGGTGCTTGGAGCTTGGAAACAACACCCTGCCCTTCCTCATGTCCGACTCGCACTTCCTAGGTCGTGTTCTGGGAACTGGGTCGCAGTTTTCAGAGAGAAAAACTGCGACCTCGTAGGTACAGGGCTGGGAAAATGTGAGCTGCCAAAAAGTTGGGTTTTGTCCTGTTTTTGGCTAGGAACTGGGGCTTGATGGTTTTGATGTAGTTTTTATTCCTCTGGCTGAAAAATATTCTCATTTTTTGCAGGTATGGCAGAGTTAAAGATCAACCGACGAGAGAGATATTTGGTTGCACTTCGTTCTGAAATCCAGGGGGATCAGGTGGTCAGAGACGCATTGGCGAGGTATGGGGTTCTCAAGTTGTTTGAGAACCCATTGATGAGGGCAAGGGAGCCCTTGATATCCAGGATAGTAAGATACTGGGACCCAGACTTGGAGGTGTTTATAGTGCATGGGTACTGTATCAAGATGACTATTGAGGAAATCTATTTCCTAACCAGTCTCCTGCCACTAGGGGTGGTGGGAAATATCAAGCTAGTATTACCGCAGGGGCAGAATATATCAGAGTTCATGGAATGCCATTGTCGACTAAGATGTTCGTGTTAAGGGCACGACTATACCGATTGGAGATCTAGAGAGGTTAGAGAGTTGGGTTGTCCTCGTAGTAGTGTTGTGGATCATGGGAAACCAGGTGTTCCATCACATCACCGAAGGGTAGATGTGTTGGAAATATTGTCATTGATGGCAAAGGAGAAGAAAGGAGCAGCACCTGAACTATCACTAAGACAAAAGAACAAAGAAGAACCAACAATGAGGAAAAGGAGGCAGATAAGGAGCAGAGGTAGCAAGGGCAACAAATTGAAGTAGAAGCAGCAGATGAAGCATAGGTACCGAATTGAAGACAGGAGTCAAGAGGCAGAATAGTGAGAGTAGCAGACAGGGGTCAAGAGGCAAAGTAGTGAGGCCATTGAATTGAAAACCAGGCCGAGAAGGAAGATCTCCACATAAGGTTTGCATGATTAATAGAAGAACTTGATTTCTGAGTTAATTTCCAATTCTGAGCTATATGGTTATGGGATTATGGTGTTGTGAAATTATATTTAATTAAATGAATTGAAATCTGTGTGAAATAAAGGATTGATATGAGTTTGCATAGATAACATCTGAGAAATATCGATCACTGAAAGGATCGATCCTCTTGAAGAAAGTGAGATTGTAATATAACCTTTGAGTATATTGATTTTGGTATCAATTAATATGGAATCTACATTTATTATGTACTTTGATGGGAAGCACTTCTGAAGATGGATGAAAACCTGGTTTACTTGACTGTGAACGTAAGAAGAGGTTTAAGGACCAACGATATGTTGAATTGAAAGTGTAGAAGACCGAAACATCACGGGGTTTGCTACAAGTGCAAATAGTGGAGATGATTCGATATACAACAACAGTGAAAGGGGCTTCACGCATACTTACAGATAAGAGCCAAAACAGAGATTGAGGAAGAAATTATATGTAAGGGAAGATTTGCCAGTGCGTAAAGGAATCTTAAACGCAAAGAACAAAATTAATGAAGGACGCAGAGGTTTATTTAAAACTCTATGTGAATTGCAGAGTTAAATTGCAGTGTTGAGCAACCAGTGTAGAATGGGGCCGAAATGAAGATATGAAAGGGATCTTCAATGAAGAGCGATGGTGTGATCAATTTAATGTAATGTTGATAACACAATAGAGTCAATGGAAGGTAGAATCGATGGTAGTGAACCAGTAAACAACCAGTGAATGCGTTGGAAGGAATTAAGTTGAAGCGAAACCTTGAGTTAATAAATGGAACCGAAGCATCGAACAGTAACGGTGGTATCAAAACCCAAAACAAATGGTTTTCACATAATTTCTAACTGGTAAGTGGATTCCCTGAAAAAAATGTGATAGTGGTCAACGTTCTACACGTGGAAAAGGTGGTAAGTTAAAAACCATGTATTTCACATTTTTTTTCTGAGTTAAAGTTCTGTTAAAAAATTATGCGATATTCGTTTGATCGGGTGACATCGATGATCGACGGCATTCACATCATGAAGATGCGTGAAAGTTAAGGTATGGTTATAAAGCCATGGGCCCGAATATGTGTTGGTGCGGGAATTAAAATGTTAAATTTGAATTAAATGATATGCTGTGGGACCCCACCGAATTCATATGGTTGTTAAGTACCTTATATAAATTCAAAGGGTCATTGAAATGGTTATAAAAATTAAGACCATCACCGTGGAGGACGTAATACATTTTAGATATATTATGTTTAATGTGCATCGATTAGCCATAGAGCTATATTGTAAATTGTGGGCCTGAGGGAAAAAGTAAACGTTGATGATAGAACTCTAATGTGTTGATACTCAATTTATGTGTTGAATGAGTTGTGGGACCCGGACGGACCTAGTGTTGTTGATAGAGTATGGAGGAGCATTGTTATATGCGTGGAGTCAATGTTATAATGAAGGTTTTTGATATGTTTTAATGGATTATGGTCCGCATATAAATAAATGGTTATAGATATAATCACATGTGAGTTGGTAAGACTTGGGGCCAAACGAATGTATGTTTATAACCTTTACCAAAGCCAAAACATATAAAGGTATTCCATTAATGGATTAATAAAGTTGTGGAGAACATAAATGAAACTATTTGGCCGAAGGTTTGTATTATGGGATATAAATATCCATTTTATATAGTGGACCATTATGGGTTGAGTTACGAAGTTTGAATAACGAGTCAACCTCATGAAGTGGGTTGGACCATGGTTTAACCATATATTTGAAACATGCAAAGTTCCCGCATATGAAGATTGTGAAGTGGGTTTAGACCATGGTTTAAAAATTTATTGAAACAAGTCGAGTTTCTGCATATAAATGAAATCTGGATGTGTATTTTTATAATCATTGTTAGGGAGTAAACCTTCGCATTAGAGGGTTGTATTATTGCCTTTATAAAACATCAGTTTTATTGGAAGAAGCTCCCGTAAGTTGACTTGTATATTTAGGTTATAACAGAGATTTTAACCTTTGATGGAAAAGCATCCGCATACATTTATTTAAATTGCCAGCCTAGGAAAAATGAATGGAGAGGCATTTTTATATGCATGAGACTTTGAGATTTATTTGGGGCTAAACTTGTAAAGAAGTTATATATGCAGAACTGTTACATGACAACAGTTGCCAGATTTAGAACATAATTTGGGAAATGCACTCTACATGCATGGAAAATAGGAAAGTATGCAGAAACTGAAAAAGACAGTGATAGTAGCAGAAAATACAAATGCAGAGTCCGCCAAGAACTGAATGCGCTGAATTGAAATTCTTATTGTAACTGAAAATGTAATTTTTTATTTATTTTATATTGCTTGTGATGCATTGGAAAGTCTCCGTAGGCAAACAAAACTCCACTGAAAAACTAAAATTTGTACATATTTCTATATTCCTCTAAATGAGCTGGACAATGAAATGAGAAGGTAGAAGTCAAAGAGTCATGACTGTTCATTTCGAATACCCTGAGGAATGCTAATAGTCATGAGATAATCTCTATAAATAATATTACAAAGATATACATAGAGAGGTTAGAGAATGGAGAAATGAGGCAGAGAGGGTAAGAAGAAGGAGGAGTAGATAGAGATGTTGTGAAGATTCAGAGATGATATAAGGCAGGTATGAAGGCTGGTGGACAACAGTGAAGAAGGAAAGGAATAGAGTTGATATCCAGGTAAATCAGCATGTGTTGTTTATGAAAGAGTGAAGAAGTTGGTGCTTCCATATCAAGTTGTAGATTTATAGGTGTCAGTTGTAGCTGGCTGAGGTAGGAGCCTCCTATAGGTTGTAGCCTACAGAAAATAGATGGGAGTTGGAGCTTCCTTGCAAGTTGTAGCTTGTAGAGTTGAGGTAGGAGCCTCCTGTGGGTTGGAGCCTATAGAAAATCAGTGGTGAGAGGGAGTTGGATCTTGCCTTTGCATCACAACAATAATAAGATGTGGTTTTCTCCCTTATGGGTTTCCACTTATATCTGTTGTCTATGTGCATGATTTCTATGTGTTGATATGGTATATCTAATGTGCTTAGTACTTGCTGCTCACAAATTAAGATTTCTCACATATTAAGTTGATCATGAAATGAAGGTGTAAATAAGTTTAAAGATAAGTTTTAAAAGACCATGAATGTGTTAAACTGATTCACCCCCCCTCTCAGTTTAACTAAGGGTTCAAAAATTGGTATCAGAGCGGGGTTCCTTTGGTGTAAGCCTAATAGCTTGAAGGAGATCTGGTTGAGTCATGGACTATCAAAATGTACCCGTGATGAATACAACAAACTTTCTGGAATGGAGAGATAAGGTTAAAACAGATTTAATGGTGAACCTGAGGTATGGAAACTTGTATGTGATGCTTACTGCACAGACTCTTCCTTGGTGCAAGAACAATAGTGGAATGCGAAGGCAAAATGTGTGATATATAACAGTCTTCATAACAAGGATCTTGATTTGATAATGGATCTAACCTCTGAAAAAGAAATCTGGGATAGATTGCATTTCATGCATGAAGTAGACACTAGGGACTGCATTGTCAAGAAGGAGAAGATAATTAAGAAGAAGAAAAATTCATGTCAAAAGGAAAATGTTCAATAAAATGAGGTACCTGCTAGTGTGAATGGATGTGAGTACCATGAAGAAATTACAGTTGAGGAAAAATCCAAACTTGACACAGCCTTGGCTGAAATAGAAAGATTGAAGAATGAAAACAAAGACCTTAAGACATTGGTGCACATATGTGATGAGAAAGAATATGAAGATAAGAAAGAAATTGTTGGCCTAAAGACACAACTTGAAGAAGCAAGGAAATTAGAAGACACTCTACTAAAGCAAATAAAGGATAAAATTCAGAAGCAAGAGAAATTGGAAGAAGAAGTAGTGTGCCTGAGAAAGAAATTAGAAAAATCCCAAAGAGAATAATTAATGAATACTCCTCAAATGACAAGCTCTAAACAGTTGGACAAGATTCTAAATGCTCAAAGGTCTCCTCTCATAAAGGCTGGGATAGGATATGAAGGAGAAACAAGTAAGTCCAATGTAGAAGATAACAGGAATATCATTTTTGTAAAAGCTGTAAAGGATAATGAAGCAGCTCAGAAGATTCCTATAGAAGTAGAAGCCGAAAAGAACATGATTTGTAAAGAAACAAATAGAAACAAGTAGCAACATGAAAGGATAGAGAACGAAATGAAGAAACAGTCAGCTGAAAAAGGCTCATACACTCTTGAATATGAATTGAATAAATTTGGAAGTTGTCAAAGAAGGTTCTTTCCTCCTATGAGAAGTTTCACTTGTTTTTCCTACCACAAACCTGGACATATTGCAACATATTGTAAGACAAAGCAAATCCATTCCAACCAACAAAGGATGCAGAAAATGAAAAGACTACCTCAAGAAAAAAAATGGAGAGGACAACCTTTCACCAAGTACACTAATCGATTCCATGGCTACTATTTTTCATGCAATGAATTTGGACATAAATCTGTTGAATGTAAATTGTGTTCAAAAAGGGGAACAAAATATTATACATCAGCTCAAACGTACCTTGGTAAAATAAGATGTTATGTATGCCTCAAGGTTGGTCACAAAACAAAATACTGTAAGCTTCCATACACATTAAAGAACTCTACACAGATGATGGAATCTAATCAAATCAAACAAAATTATGAATAAAAAAGAAGTGCAGACATTATGAAGAACCCCAATAAAGTATGGAAGGAAAAGAGAAAGGGGGAGCCTATTACCTCAATAACATAATGAATCCATCATAGTCTCAGGGGGAGCTGCTCTATGAAGCAACACAAATATCCAACCAGTGATAGATATGAAGCAACATCCCAGGGGGAGAGCAGTTCATAAATAGTCCCCATGAAATTAGTCTAAGAAGAGCTCCTTGGAATGAGAACAACTAAAAGGTCAAGAAGGGAGAGGACAATTTCTCTAATAGAGAACTATAGAGGAAGAAGAATACCTGAAGCACACAATAGCTGACAGATTGGTGGAAGAAGAGAAGGCAACAAGCAACCATGATGGTAGAGGGAACATCATCCATGAACATGTAAGCTAAGAAGACATCAACACATTAAGTGATGAATGGTTAAAATCACAAAAAGTATGTTTCGAGCTACAAAACTGGAAAGAATCATAAAGGATGATCACATTGTGCATCATACTGCTAGAATTAACAATGAATCACATTAAGAAGGATGAGTAAGAGAATTACCTATCATCATTATGTCATTACATCATTCATCTATGAAAATTCCCCTTGGAGGAATGCAGTTAAGTGAGTGATAAATCTCTGAGTGATCTACCCATGAAGATTCCTAGTGTAGAAATTGAAGATGTCTTCCCAAAGATCTTTATGTTAGAACAGTTGAATTGTATATAAAGCAGCAATGATTCTAAAGTAGTCCTAGAAAGGAAAATGCAGTGACATTCTTTTAAACCAGAATGACAGAATAAGCAAAAGGTTAATGATGCCAAGATCAGATTCAGTATATTGATGATTGTTGTTGAGAACAGTGGAGAACTCAATAGGAGAAACTATGAAGGTTGTTTTAACTTTGGGTGCATGTGCGAGTTGAAGTGAAATTACTGTTTGGTTTATCAAAATAGTATCAATTGGTATATGGATCATGCAGTCTTCCTATCAGCAGTATAACCAAGTGTCCTCAATAAAGAAGTGTTATGGTACAGGTCCTCAAGATCAGAATTACATCAAGGTAGTATTCCCAACGTTATCTACATTACTAAAGCATGAAAAGGTCAATAACAGTGCTAAAGGATCATTATTTTGTTTACACTTGAAGCATTATGAGCATTGAAGTAGTATCTATTTGTATATATAAATGGATTCCTTCCTAAAGTCAGTACATATATATCTTCAAGGCCTCTCTCTTAAGATCATTCATAAAACTGTGTGAAGTTTGTTGGTTGAGAAATCAATTGAACAACTTGAAGATGTTTTTTTTTTGAAAATCATCATGACAGTTAAAGTATCTGAAGTATGAAGGACTAGTTGTGATTACCATTTGAAGCTCAAAAGTATGTTATTGATTCATCAAAAGCATACTTCAGCAGAAAGGATTTGCTGGTATTTCACCATTAAAGAGAGGTTGATCGTTGAAATACATACCCCCCTTATGTCATAAAGAAAATTGCATGATTGATAAGTGAGACTGACCAATACATTGAATGTATCTAGCCTCAAGGGTTTTTTTTGAAAGTACATTGTGCAAGAAGTAAAGTCATTTGATCTCTTAGATTAAATTCTGGTTGATTCATTGTTCACATCAGCAACAAGGACCTTTCAACTACTAAGTGTAATATCCTTGTCAACATCCTAGCTCATATCACCACCAATAGGCAGGAAAGGTGAACCACAACTATACAAGATATATTAGCATCATCATAATTGAACAGATGTTGTACTGCAGATGTGTATTGCAGAAGAAGACATATTCCATCTACAATCTTCCTCTACAGATATGTATTTCTGATGAAGATCATACTAGAGATTGAAGTATATTTGAAGCATTCTCAGTATTTCAGTATGGGTCCAATAATGCATCTCTGATTATATAAGTCTGATTACATATGTTTGTTCTATCATCACCTACACTATATACAAGTGCAAGGAATCTATGTTTTGGGATGGTATCAACTTAATGTGTATATACAAGTTCAATAATTCTCAAAAGTGTTCTCTCAACAACTCGTTTACACCAGTCTGGAGCAGAAAGGTATAAATCCATAAGAAGAAGGGCCTAAACACAACTCAGAGAGAGGAAATCCAAAGATAGAATCCACACTGGGAAATGTGCAACCCTTTTCCATTTATGTCAAAGGGGGAGGAAAAGCAAGCAAAAGAAGAGTATTAAATTATTTCCATTAATGCCAAAGGGGGAGACTGTTGGAAATATTGTAATTGATGGCAAAGGAGAAGAAAGTAGCAACACCTGAACTATCACTAAGACAAAAGAACAAAGAAGAACCAACAATAGGGAAAAGGAGATAGACAAGGGGTAGAGGCAACAAGGGCAAAAAATTGAAGCAGAAGCAGCAGATGAAGCAAAGGTAGCGAATTGAAGACAAGAGTCAAGAGGTAGAGTAGTGAGAATAGCAGATAGGGGTCAAGAGGCAGAGTAGTGAGGCCATCGAATTGAAAACCAGGCCGAGAAGGAAGATCTCCATATAAGGTTTGCATGATTAATAGAAGAACTTGATTTCTGAGTTAATTTCCAATTTTGAGCTATATGGTTATGGGATTGTGGTGTTGTGAAATTATATGTAATTGAATGAATCAAACTCTGTGTGAAATAAAGGATTGATATGAGTTTGCATACATAGCTTCTGAGAAAGATCGATCACTGAAAGGATCAATCCTCTTGAAGAAAGTGGGACTGTAATATAACCTTTGATTATATCGATTTTGGTATCAATTAATATGGAATCTACATTTTGTATGTACTTTGATGGGAAGCGCTTCTGAAGATGGATGAAAACCTGGTTTACTTGACTGTGAACGTAAGAATAGGTTTAAGGACCAACGATCTGTTGAATTGAAAGTGTAGAAGACCGGAACATCGCGGGGTTTGCTACAAGTGCAAACAGTGGAGCGGATTCGATATACAACAACAATGAAAGGGGCTTCACGCATACTTACAGATAAGATCCAAAACAAATATTGAGGAAGAAATTATATGTAAGGGTGGATCTTCTAGTGTGTAAAGGAATGGTAAATGCAGAGAATGAAATTAATGAAGGATGCAGAGGTTTATTTAAAACTCTGTGCGAATTGCAGAGTTAAATTGCAGCGTTGAGCAACCAATGTAGAATGGGGCCGAAATGAAGATATGAAAGGGACCTTCAATGAAGAGTGATGGTGCGATCGATTTAATGTAACGTTGATAACACAATACAGTCAAAGGAAGGTAGAATTGATGGTAGTGAACCAGTAAACAACCAATGAATGCATTGGAAGGAATTAAGTTGAAGCGGAACCTTGAGTTAATAAATGGAACCGAAGCATTGAATAGTAATGGTGGTATAAAAACCCAAAACAAATAGTTTTCGCATAATTTCTAACTGATAAGTGGATTCCCTGAAAAAAATGCAATAGTTGTCAGCGTTCTACACGTGGCAAAGGTGGTAAGTTAAAAACCACGTATTTCACATTTTTTTTTCCGAGTTAAAGTTCTGTTAAAAAATTATGTGATATTCGTTCGATTGGGTGACATCGATGATCGACGGCATTCGCATCATGAAGATGCGCGAAAGTTAAGGTAGGGTTATAAAGCCGTGGGCCCGACTATGTGTTGGTGTGGGAATTAAAATGTTTAATGTGAATTGAATGATATGCTGTGGGACCCCACTGAATTCATATGGTTGTTAAGTACCTTATATAAAGTCAAAGGGTCATTGAAATGGTTATAACAATTAATACCATCACCATGGAGGATGTAATACATTTTAAATATATTATGTTTAATGTGCGTCGATTAGCCATAGAGATATATTGTAAATTGTGGGCCCGAGGGAAAACGTAAATGTTAATGACATAACTCTAATGTGTTGATACTCAGTTTATGCGTTGAATGAGTTGTGGGACCCAGACGGACCTAGTGTTGTTGATAGAGTATGGAGGAGCATTTTTATATGCGTGGAGTCAATGTTATAATGAAGGTTTTTGATATGTTTTAATGGATTATGGTCCACATATAAATAAATGGGTATAGATATAATCGCATGTGAGTTGGTAAGCCTTGGGGCCAAACGAATGTATGTTTATAACCTTTACCAAAGCCAAAACATATAAAGGTATTCCATCAATGGATTAATAAAGCTATGGAGAACATAAATGAAACTATTTGGCCGAAGGTTTGTATTATGGGATATAAATATCCATTTTATATAGTGGACCATTATGGGTTGAGTTACAAAGTTCGAATAACGAGTCGACCTCATGAAGTGGGTTGGACCATGGTTTAACCATAGATTTGAAACAAGAAAAGTTCCCGCATATGAAGATTGTGAAGTGGGTTTAGACCATGGTTTAAACATTTATTGAAACAAGTCGAGTTTCTGCATATAAATGAAATCTGGATGTATGGTTTTATAATCATTGTTAAGGAGTAAACCTTTGCATTCGAGGGTTGTATTATTTCCTTTACAAAACATCAGTTTTATTGGAAGAAGCTCCCGTAAGTTGACTTGTATATTTAGGTTATAACAGAGATTTTAACCTTTGATGGAAAAGCATCCGCATACATTTATTTAAATTTCTAGCCAAGGAAAAATGAATGGAGAGGCATTTTTATATGCATGAGAATTTGAGATTTATTTGGGGCTAAACTTGTAAAGCAGTTATATATTCAGAACTGTTACATGACAAAAGCTGCCAGATTTAGAACATAATTTGGGAAATGCACTCTACATGCATGGAAAACAGGAGAGTATGCAGAAACTGAAAAAGGCAGTGACAGCAGCAGAAAAGAAAAATGCACAGCGAGCCAAGAACTGAATGGGTTGAATTGAAATTCTTATTGTAACTGAAAATGTAAAGTTTTATTTATTTTATATTGTTTGTGATGCATTGGAAAGTCTCCGTAGGCAAACAAAACTCCACTGAAAAACTGAAATTTTTACATATTGCTATATTCCTCTAAATAAGCTGGACAATGAAATGAGAAGGTAGAAGTCAAAGAGTCATGGCTGTTCATTTCGAATTCCCTGAGGAATGCTAATAGTCATGAGATAATCTCTATAAATAATATTACAAAGATATACATAAAGAGGTTAGAGAATGGAGAAATGAAGCAGAGAGGGTAAGAAGAAGGAGGAGTAGATAGAGATGTTTTGAAGATTCAGAGATGATATAAGGTAGATATGAAGGCCGGTGGACAATAGTGAAGAAGGAACATAAAAGAGCTGATATCCAGGTAAACCAACATGTGTTTTTTATGAAAGAGTGAGGAATTTGGTGCTTCCATATCAAGTTGTAGCTTGATAAATGTCAGTTGTAGCTGGCTGAGGTAGGAGCCTCCTGTAGGTTGTAGCCTGCAGAAAATAGAAGGGAATTGGAGCTTCCTTGCAATTTGTAGCTTGCAGAGTTGAGGTAGGAGTCTCCTGTGGGTTGGAGCCTACAGAAAATTAGTGGTGAGAAGGAGTTGGATCTTGACTTTGCATCATAACAATAATAAGATGTGGTTTTCTCACTTATGGGTTTCCACTTATATCTTCTATCTATGTGCATGATGTCTATGTGTTGATATGGTATATCTAATCTGCTTAATACTTGGTGCTCACAAATTAAGATTGCTCACATATTAAGTTGATCATGAAATGAAGGTGTAAATAAGTTTAAAGGTGAGTTTTAAAAGACCATGAATGTGTTAAACTGATTCACCCCCCCTCTCAGTTTAACTAAGGGTTCAACAAGATGATGGTGGTTGAGAGTGTGTTGGGTGGTACCTACTATGGGTGGGCCCAGATGATGTTGGCATCGTTGAAATGACAGATGTCGCTATGCAAGTGACAAGTGAACCGTGATTGTGATTTTGGTATAGTGTTGTGCTCATTCTTCTTCGATAAGATCCCCACACTTCGACCTCATGTACAGATCTAGGATGGGGGCCCATGAGAGCCTAGGATGCGTTGCTGGGGGCAGTTTCTATGGAGAGGAGGAGGTGGGGGAGTCAGATGAGTGTTCCGACCCTAGTTCTTCACACACTGGGACCATATGCTACTATATATAGATGACTATCCATACAGTGTGATGAACTATCAAGGGTACCCAGAATTTCCACTTCTATCCGGTCGAGCATGGGGAACCAGATGGTAAGTGACAAGTTGTTATATTTTATGGTGCATTTAAATTTTTATAATTATGTATGTGGTACTGATTCATTAATTTTCGTATGCATGTATAGCACCGGTGAAATCGGCCGGGTATATGGGATGACTCGCAGCGTCGAGGGTTGTAGAGTCTAGCATAGCTAGAGGAGATGATAGAGCAGACTTAGAGGCTCTACTGGAGGATTTATGCCATAGATGTGAGTTGTTGATGACTAGGGTATCAAAGCATGGCTGGCATGATCTTGATGTCCGTTACACTGAGGCATGTGTCGGGCTACTCTCGAAGTAGCGAGGTGTCATGCGACGCATGGCGATGGCCGAACAGGGTATGCAGGATCTGCGAGCTGTAGGAGCCAAGCCATTAGCTCGGGACCCTCCAGATAGTGATTAGATGTAGGGTCATGTGGTACCCCCAGTTTTTATTTTTGCAACATGCCATGAGCATGTCGAATGTATTATAGTAGAGCAATCCAAAACATTTATGATTTTGTGGACACATATTATGGATATGCATCTTTTTATATATGACGAGTATATGGTTCACCATTTGTTTATGATTATTATCTTGTGCTAAATGCATGTGATAAGTTTCAATCTAGAATATTGTTTGATAATTTTCAATATAGAATATTCTGGGCTCTAGGTAGATGACTGAATGTAATGGTTTCAAATTCACGCAGTAATAACTTCACTCATAAATATCTTCTAAAAAGGACATGGTTATTAACACGATATATGCCATTCAATTGCATGACAAGCAACAAGGAATCTAAATGAACATGAAGATGAAGGATCAATGGTTAAGGGAATCGACTAACAAACCTATCACTGCATCATATTCAGCCTGATTATTGGTGGAAAATCCGATACATACGCCGTTGGAGAGGAATAAAAAAGGCTCAGGTTGTCGAGGCTAGATTCCGCGAGAAGTGCCTTGCACCGTCATCATAGCCGATATACGGTGTGGATGATGGATCCATATAAAAGGCATCATAAGACAAAAAATGAGATGATGAACAATGCAAGCTACCTAAATGAAAGACAAAAATAAAACACGCATCTCGATGAGAGATGCTATGGGTAAAATTTCTTAAGGTAGAGTGCATTGCAAGGGTTAGGAAGGAGTTGGCCTTCGAAATTATTTAGAAGGTATGCCCCCTTGCCCAATTCCTTACTAATGATGTAAGGTGCTAGCCATAATGATTCTAACTTCCCATGACCAAGGAAATCATGAGCTTGATCATACACTAGAACAAGACCGCCTTCGTGAAATGTACAAGGTTGGACTTTTCAGTCATATTGAGCTTTGGTGCACTTCTTAGCCACTTCGATGGTTTGCAGGGCAACAAAAAGGTCTTCGGAAGAACGTTCAAGCATGATAATTCTTTTTTCTAAAGGTTGGGTGTTAGGGAGAAGTTTGACAGCTAAGTGAAGGGTGGGGATTTCACATTCGATCTGTAAGACTACCTCCTCGCCGAAAACAAGTTGGAAAGGAGTGAACCTAGTGGTGGTTTTGACAAAAGTTCTATAGGCCCACAAAGCAGGGAAGAGAATAAGGTGCCAGTTGGTTTTGTGCTTGTTCACCATTAATTGAAGCATAGTTTTAAGTATTTTATTGACCACTTCAACTTTACCATTAACTTGGGGGTAATAAGATGATGAATATTGGTGCTCAAATCCCAACAAAGAGGATAGCTCATGCCATATCTCATCTTCGAAATGTTGGCCATGGTTGGAGACCAATTTTTTTAGAACCCTGAATTGAGCAAAAAGATGGTTAAAGAAAAAGAGGGCCGCGGTAGTTGTCATGTTATTGAACGTTGGCATGGCCTCAACCCATTTGGTGAAATAGTCAACTGCCACAATGATATACTTGTGGTTACCAGTAGATGGAGGTTGACACTCCATAAATTTAATGGCCCACTTGCAGAAGGGACTGGCTAAGATGATAGGATGTGTAGGTTTTAACCCTGTACAGAAATTATCTACAAATGAATCTTATAAACAAAAAATAAACAATAGTGAGAGCATAAAACATAAAACAGATATACACAGATATTTTCCCCTGGATCCCAAATCGGGACGACCAACTTGATTTTTCATTATATTCCTTTTAGTGTTGCAACACATATATATACATGCCGAAGCATACATAAAACCCAATCCATTAACCCTGGATTAGAACATAACTGTAGTTCCCTTGACCGAATCTACAAAATAATAGGGGTTGAAAACCATCATGCCCCAAAACCATGTGCAAACCCATGCACAAAACCATGGGGGGGTCCGCCCACCGAAAAATAGGGTCCAATTTTTTTTTTCCTGGGGCACTGCCCTGTGACCCCCTGCTGCACCTGGCGCAACGTACACGGGGGGCTGTCAGCCCCCCTATGACCCCCTCGTGGGTGACTCGTTGTGGAAATAATATAAAACATACCCAACAGGATGGAGGGGAGTAGGAGGAGTTTGCCTTTGGGGAGAAAAGTTGGCAATTGGAATAGTCTTTGACTGCATCAATGGAGTCATGGAAGAGATAAGGCCAAAAATACCCAATATGCATGACTTTATGGGAAGTAGCTCGATCAGAAAGGTGGCCACCACAAGCACTGCTATGGAAGGCATTAAGGACTTGCTCAACTTCAACGTGCGTGAGACAATGATGGAGGACAGAATCAACACTGCAACAATAGATATACTCACCAATGAGAAGGTAGCAGGGGGCTTGGTGTCGTATGCGTCATTGAGCATCACGATTAAGATGGAGAGTGAAATTTTGGGTTTGTAGGTAGGTAAGGATATCTCCATACCATGGGTCATTCGAATTAATGGAGAATAAGTGTTCATCGGGTAAATCATCATTAACCGGTGGATCTTGCGTACTAGTAGGAAATTCAATATGAGCTCAGCAAGGGCTAAACCTTTCCTACTCTTAGGTCTGACAAATTCGAGAGAGAAATCCTAAAGGATAATGATCCAATGGGCGTACTTCCCATTGATGATATTTCTACTCAATAGGAAAGCCATAGGGTTGGAATTGGTCATGACCTTGGTGGAATGTGTAAGGGTATAATGAAAAAGTTTATGGACTGAGAACACAACGTCCAGTGCCAACTTCTCTTCATGCAAGTAGGAAACAGGGGGACCCACAAGGTTCTTACTGACATAATAGATAACATGATTGCTTCTGATGTCATCTTCATGGATAAGGACCCCAACGACCAAATGGGTGGAGGATGAGATGTACAGGATGAAATCCCTCTCAAAGTTAGGAGGAATAGTCAGAGGAGCGGAAATGAGAGCATGTTTCAGGGCATCAAAATACTGTTGAGCATGGTCATCCCAAATGAATGGAATGTTAGATTGAAGAAGTCTTAGAAACCCATGTGCAGTGATGGCATAGTCAAGGACGAACCGATGAAGGAAGTTAGATTTTCTTTGGAGGATCTGTAACTAGTGCAAGGTACGAGGAATTGGAAGCTCAAGGATGGCTTGAAATTTGAGGGGATCAAGAGTTATACCATATTTGGACACAATGAAGCCAAAAATATGGTTGGAAGGGATGCAAAAGACACACTTCAATGGGTTGAGACAGATATTATACTTGTGACATTGGAGGAAGACAATACGCAAATCATGGAGGTATTTCGCTTGATGCCTTGAATGAGTAGTAAGGTCATCAAGGTAGTCAAGGATAATATGAGCTAAATCATGGAAATAGTATGAAATGGATCGCTGGAAGGTGGCTTCGAAATTATTTAGGCCGAACGACATGACCTTATAAGAAAAATTTCCCCATGGACTAATGAACACAATTTTTTATTGATCAACATGGCGGATAGTAATCTGGTTGTATCCAAAGAAACCATCCATAAAGGATAGAATCTCATGCCCCACACACTCATCTATGATATGGTCAATGAAAGGTGTGGGGAATTTGTCTTTGGGACAAGCCTTTTTCAGGTCGTGAAAGTCAGTGCAGACACGGATGGTGCCTTGTTTCTTGAGAACGAGAACCAGGTTAGAGACCCAAGTGTTGTATTCAACGGGATAGATAGAACCAGCTTACTTGAACTTATTGATTTTGAATTTGATAGCATATCGTCTAGAAGGATTAATGGGTCTCAAATTTTGATAGACAAGATTGGCATCAGGCCATGTATCGATATGGTGTTCGAAAATGGTGGGATCAAGTCCAGGCATCTATGAATAGGGCTAGGCGAAAACATCACAAAATTTATTGAATAGCTTAGTGTAAGCCTCAATTTCTTCCTAGGTGCAATGTTCCCCCAAGGAAATGTTTTCTTCTATCCCTAGTTTATCAAATATTTTGATTTTAATGGCAGGAGAGTTATTGGCCATATTTCCTTCTTCAAAAGCATCAAGTGTAGGAATGGGATTTCTAAACCAATTGACCTCACACGAGATGAAGTCTTTGGACACCACAACATACTGGTCATGGGACTACTATGGAAGGAAGTACGCACGATGGTGCATATCATCCCAAGGAAAGCCAGGGGTGGTCATTTCTTCCATAATGACTTCATCAAAATGAAATATGGGGGGAATGACAAAAGAAAGACCACATGTCGTAGTGGGGCTACCTAATGCATCATCATGAGAGATATGGTTCACATACGCATCGCTACAGAGGGTATACAAAGATCTAGTAGATGAAACATCTACCAATGTTGAGCCCAAGGTGTTCACCAAAGTAGGTTCAGTCAAAATAGAAGGGAATTCCTCTGTGGGGTTTTCTACCATGGTTCTCATGGATCATGAAAGATAGAGGATAGTGGCTGAAGGTTTCGTCATCTTGATGTCAGGGAGAGGTATCACAATGGGTGCAGAAATGTCCTCTGGTTTTTCTCGAGAAATACTCGTGAGTAGAGGAGTAGAGGATCCACTACGTTCGGCCTCTATTCAGTGGACAACCTCAAGGGTGTCGTAGAAATCATCAATACGGGGACAAAGGTGAGAATAGTGGCCATAAATATCACACAAATCACAAGGGTGATTCATGTGCAATGATTTGAGTTTCTTAGCTAAATCAGGTAAGGTAACATGGAACTCCAGGAAATCGGATTCAGGAAACGCCTTGTTGACCACACGTTTGAGACGAGGAAGCTCAGGACAACTTTGGGTAGCATGTCGAACAACATCACACAAAGTGCACAGAGGTGATTGCTTCAGAGGCTTAGGAGGAGTAGGAGTTGTTTGGGCAGCCTTATCCTTAGGTTCCTTCTTTTTGGCTTTGTCCCCCTCACTAGGTGCTTTCACAACATGAGTAGATTCTTGGTGAGGTGGTTGAGGCACTGAAGTAAAGGGAGGGGTCATAGTGACCGATTGTACCAGGGTAAAAGCGGTATAAGGTTTGATTTTACCAGGTAGAGTGTTTGCTGGGGGATCAATGTACCAGACTGGGATCCCCAGGGTCAAATTGGGAAGGCTCAATGTAGCCATAACAGGCACCAAAAATACTCTAGAAGGGGGAGCTAGAAATGATATCTGAATGGAAGGGTAATGGCTTGGCGGAATGGCCCCCAAATGTTTAAGGCTAGGGGGAACCGTTCTTGGTTTAAAATGAGTGGAAGAGACACCAACAGAGGGAGAAGGTCCTGAAGGCTCCACTGAGTGACCACCAGCAGGTTGCAAATGCATAGGTTATTGGATGGTTGAACCAGAAAACTTGTGCCTTGTCCGAGAGGATTGCATCATGTAAAAATTTGATGAGATGGGGTCAGAAATAAGAGGGGGAGAGCAGGGAATGCACAAAGTAAGGTGGAATCTTTAAAGACTCCAGGTGAAACACTAGTAAGAGGTGCGACTGATTGCTTATTGGCCACCGAAGATATGATAGATTCAAGGGAGGTCTGAGACTTCAGTTCGTAATATGTCAATTGATTGATGGTAACAATATTTCCATTGTGTGGAAATACCATCTTACGGTGAACCTATTGATCAGTGGTTGTCATTGATGTCAACCCAAGCAGTACCAAGGTCTACCCCGATCTTGCATGGGAATTTTGACTTGAAAAATTACTCTATTCCGAGTTAAGGATAATTGTATGGTTTCTACTTGTCGATATGTTTCCTTTGATATATGGCACGCCGCGTAATTCTTCACGGTTTGAGAGATATTCATGTTTGAATTTAGTAACCCCAGTTTGGGATAAAACCCCATGGGGTTGTGGAATGGCACTAATAATTGGTTGTGGTCATTGAATAGTCAATAATTAATAATTTTTTAAGCTCCTAAAATCTCTCCAATTTTCACTTGTTGAATACCCTCTCAACCTAAGCATTTATATAAATTGTGACCTGCATATCCTCCTCATGTAAGGATTATGCTACTAAAAACAGGCCATTGTGTAATTTTCGCTATAATTTTTTTTCTGTGAAGATTAAGATGCTGAAAAAAAAAACCCACTTGGGTGAAATCCTTATGAAGCTCATGTATGAATTTCAGATCTTTGGTTCGCTATATTTTTGGAGATATGATCTATGGAATTTAGAGTTTTCGCAGGCTTCCGAATTTCATCTCAAAGAGGCAACCTTGGGAAAATAATCATAAATCTCTCTCTGAGAAGTGGATTGGAATTTTGTAAAAAGTGGAGGATAGTGCATAGAATTTATTTTTCTGTATATCAATTTCAGATCCAAAGGAGGAAACAGTGACAAGTGGCAGGCCGTAAAAGTTCACTCTACTGAAATTGTCCATAATTAGGTCATTGTGAGAGATTGGGCATAAATTTGACTTGAAGAATCCAAATCGGGTCAGACATGTGCAATTGGAAAGAAGAATCAGAGGGCTACTGTAAGACCTAAGATCACATATTTGGGATCCGAAACCATAGAGAAACATTAGATTCAATATCGAGCTCCTAGAAGGAAAGAAAAATCTAGATCATGTGTTGTCAAGGGTTGCAAAGGACCAGACTTTCTAGAGCAGCAAAGCAAAGAAAGATGCAGAAAAATGAAGCAGCAGAGGTAAGCTCTAGGTAAGTATCTTCTATATATGAATTTTCATATCTTAATTGCATTAGGTTCTTTGTATTCTAATTTTTTGTTTTTTTTTAGCACTAACATATGCTCTATAGGATGAGGTATGTTTTGTTATTATCATGTCATGGGTATTTCCTTGAAGAATTTTTGCAAGTATTATATATTCATCAAGATAAGACTTAATGCATGATCTAATGTTCTGAAGAGTGAGAAAGGGTAGCATGACAAGAGCAACAATCAAGTTGCAGAACAACAACAAGAAGTTCACCACATGAAGTCTTCAAGTGGGCAACACTGCATACAGTCATTGTAAAGGTATCATTGTACTGAGTCATTATAAAAGCATCATTGTAAAATTTTTACAAGTGTCTATTTGCCAATATTTGAAGAGGCAGTGTCGGGATATCTAGGATCATCATTAGGTGGCTGTGTCATAGTTGAGGTTATGGTCTAGCGTTTCTTCTTCTTCTACATCATTCTATATCATTGTAAAGTGGACCATTTTCCCTAGTACGAGAGTCCATTCTTATTTTATTCTTCTATAGGGTGGTAGGGTGGTGATAGGCTGGTGCATTAAGTCACCAACATGTTCAAGCCTGTGAAAAATTCAGGGTGGTAGGGTGGTTCTAGGGTGAGTTGTAGCTCATTGGGTGTTGGGGCATCCGTTCAGTTGACTACTGAATAATATTGGGCGTTAGAGCATCCATCTAGTAGGAGCTGGAGAAGAATGATTTTCTAGATTCTAGGAATTTGGAGCTTTATTTTCAATTGGAGTTGAATATTAAAGAATTATTACAAAATCATTTAGGTGGTTTTTGTCCCGAAGGGGGTTTCCACCTTAAAATTTGTGTGAATTTGTGTTCCTTTTGTTTACTTCTATCGTTGTACAAACACTAATAATAACTGAAGATTAAATAATGCTATGAAATATTAATAATAATACTAATTGAAAGGAATATTGGTTCACCCCCCCCTCTCAGTATTTCCAACAATTGGTATTAGAGCTTGGTTCCTTCTATAGTAGTTTAACAGCTGGAAGGAGGTCATGGAGCATACCAAGAATGGTATACCTATGTTGAATAAAAATAATTATGCACTTTGGAAAGGAAAAATTGAGGTCTATCTCTTGGTGCAAGGTTACGGAGTATGGGACACTGTTCAAAATGGCTTTACACCAACCCGGATGAACAAGGTAAGAAGAATTTGGTAAATGATGCAAAAGAAAAGAATATTATTATTAGTGGACTTATTGAATTTGCTTATCATAAGGTGTTGGTTTGTAAAGCCGCCAAAAATGTATGGGACAAGCTTGAGAATATATATGTAGGTGACTTAAATGTCAAAGAAGCAAAGCTTCAAATCTACAGAGCAAATTTGAGCAACTAGGAATGAAATAAGGTGACAACATTGTTGCATATTTCCAACACGTTGATGAAATAACCAAAACTATGGAAGGATTGGGAGAGCCTGTTGATGAGAAGACTATTATACGAAAGATTTTTAGAACGTTACCAGGAAGATTCAACACAAAGGTATCGGTCTTAGAATACAGTGAAAATCTGGACAAACTCAACAAATAGGAATTACGTGGAGTTCTCATAGCATATGAAATGAGACTTGATGAAGAAGAGGGTACTTCACATATAGAAATTGTGTTCACTGCATCTAAGAAAACTAATAAGGACAAACAACATTCAAAGGCAAAGACCTGCACCTGCAAGTGTGAAGAAAAGAAATATGTTGAAGAAGGTCTTTCAGATGGAGAATATTCTTACTTTACGAGAAAACTAAAAATTGGTAAGGGAAAATTCAAAGGTAAAATTCCATTGATATGTTTCGCCTGTGGTGAGGTTGGGAATTTTGCAGCAAAATGTCCAAACATAAGTGATGGCAACTCAAAAGGAAAGAAACGCTTTAAGAAATTCAACAAGCAAGGCAAGAAGAAAGGATTCAAAAGGAACTTTATCTCTAAAGAAGATAGCTCATCATCCGATGAAGACAGTGACAGTGAAGAAGAAGCCAATGAGAGAGTATTGTTTATGGACAAGCGCAATAAACAAGAGGTATAAAATAACTAAGAAGAAGGGTCGACCATAGAAGAATTTTCTAAGGAGGTAATCAATCTTATAAAAGAGATCAAGGCTTAGAAGATCCGTACCAATACTCTTGAAGAACATGTTCAAGGTCTCAAAATTAAAGTTGAAGAACACAAATGTATTGAAGAGTCACTTCAAAACAAGTTGGAAGAAAGAAACCAAGAAATGGAAGCATTAGAAGCCGAATTAGTCTCGCTCAGTAAGGAAGTGAAGAAGGGAAAAATTGTCCAAAAATATGCCAACAGCTCAAGGGCATTGGAAGAAATCATCAACAATCAACGATATACCAACGACATAACTGGCCTTGGTTACAAAGAACAAGAAGCAAGACCTTCTACAACAAAATACAATGAACCTATGAGATCTGACAGACATGTAGACTTCATTGGACAAGATTCGCAAGAACAGCCTTGGAAGACAGTTCCCCGACGAAGATTTCCATCTAGTTACCAACATATTTTTCATGGCTATTGTTATTCATGTGGAAAACTTGGTCATAAAGTTGTAGAATGTCGTACATACCCTAGGAAACAATACAATTCCAAGAGATATGTCAAATATAAACCTCCTAGGGCTCAAAGAAACATCAATAGATTTGAACATTTAAGAAATAATATTGAATGTTGCAAATGTTGAAACTTTGGACACATAGACAGATACTGTAGACTTGAAAATCCTCTACAAGAATCTTCGAAGCCACAGAACGAACAAACATGAAAAAAGAAGAAGACTGATAATTGTGCTCTAGCTCTCAAGGCTCAAAACAACAAAGATGTGTGGTATGTTGATAGAGGTTGCTCAATGCATATGATTAGATATAGAAATAAATTTTTATCTCTAAAAAAGTAGAAGGATGGAATCACGTCCTTTAGAAATTATGGATCTTCAAATGTTATATGATCAGGTACCGTCACTCTCGGAAGCAAATATTATCTAGCCAAGATTTTTTTATTGGTTAAAACATGAAACACAATCTTCTTAATGTTGGACAAATGTGTGATCAAGGACACACAATGCTATTCAACTCCACAAAATGTGAAATCAGGAAAGGCAGGTATGGTAAAATTGTGGCTACAAAAAGTGGAGCTACAAAAGGCATATATATTTTGGATGAAGTAACCAAAGCATGTATGCTAGCTAAAGAAGATGAAAGATGGTTATGGCACAAAAGAATGGGTCACATAAACTTTGACAATCTTTTTAGGATAAGAAAAAAGGAAGCATTACGAGAAATGCTGAAAATATCAAAACCTTCCAACACTCTATGTGAGGCCTGTCGGCATGGAAATAAGACAAAAGTCAAATTTAAAACAGAAGAACATTTTTCTTCACATCTATTGGAATTGATACATATTAATCTATGTGGTCCTGTGAGAACAAAAGGCTTAGATGGAGAATTATATTTCATGTTAATGATAGATGACTATACCAGGATGGTAGCCGCCAATTTCTTAAAGAAAAAATCTAAAGCATTTGAGTGCTTTAAGATCTACAAGAAGTTGGTTGAAAATGAAACTGATTTGAAAATAAAGTGTCTAAGATCAGATAATGGCAGACAATTCACTTCCAAATTATTTCAGCAATCATGTGACGAAAATGGAATAAAATGACAATTTTCAATAGCACGAACACCTCATCAAAATGGAGTTTCTAAAAGAAAGAACAAAACCATACAGGAAATAGGTAGAACAATGTTGAAGGACTCAAAATTGGATGAAAAATTCTGGGTTCAAGAAATTGATACCACGGTCTTCATTATCAACCAAATTCTTCTCAGAAATAACTGCAAGAAGACCCCATATGAATTATGGAAAGGAAAAATGGCTAATGTAAAATATTTCAGAATCTTCAGAAGGAAATGTTATATCAAAAGATAAGATCAAAATTTGGGGAAGTTTAAATCACATGTTGATGAATGTATCTTGGTTGGTTACTCACGCAAAAGAAAGGCCTATAAATGTTATAATCTAAGATGAAAACTGATAGTGGAGAGCATAAATGTTACATTTGACGAAGATGGTGTTGTAACTAATAATGATGAGGATCTAGAATCTTTGAAACTTGAGACAGAGGCTAAAAAAGACAGAAAATTTTAGAACAAGAAGTAGTTAACTGTTAACCATGAAGAAGTAAACAATGATCATCAAGATATATAGGAACAACAACAAGAAGCTCCTCCAAAGAGAACAAAAGAATGGATTCAAAAGAACCATCCATCAAATCAAATCATTGGTGACATAAATGAAGGTCAAAGACTTCTTTCATCACAACAAGATCATATTGCTTTTATAACAACCTTTGAGCTTAGTAGTTTTGAGGAAGCTGACCAGAATGAACATTGGTTAGCAGCTATGAATGAAGAATTGGATCAAATCAAGAAGAATAAACCTAGAAATTAGTTCCATGACCAAAAGATAAAAATGTGATTGGGACTAAATGGGTGTTCAGGAACAAATTGAATGAATATGGATATGTTAGCAAAAACAAAGCAATATTGGTTTGAAAAGGCTGTGCACAAGTGGAAGGAATTTATTTCGACGAAACATTTACACCAATTGCCATAATAGAAGCCATTTGGATTTTTCTCACCTATGCATGTTCAAGAAAAATAAAAATCAACCAAATGGATGTTAAGTTAGCATTTATAAATGGTGAATTAAAAGAAGAAGTTTACATCGAACAACCTGAAGGTTTTCTACTATCTAAAAAAGAGGACTATGTTTGCAGGTTAAAGAAGGCTCTATATGGTCTCAAGCAGGCTCCCAGAGCATGGTAGGCTCGTCTTGATGGAAATATTCGTCAAAAAGGGTTCAAGAAAGGTACTAATGATGGCAATATTTATGTATAAATAGATAAATATAATTTAACAATCGTTGAGGTATATGTGGATCGTATAATCTTTGGTAGCAATGATGATAGACCAAGTAAGAACTTTGCTACAAAGATGCAAAGTGAGTTCAAGATGTCTTTACTTGGTGAGCTAACATACTTCTTAGGGATTCAAATATCTCAGCAAGAGAAAGGAATATATATATGTCAAGCCAAGTACATCAAGGAAATGCTCAAGAAATTCAAAATGGAAGATTGCAAACTCGTCCTTAATCCGATGGTAACAGGTTGAAAATTGAGCATAGATGAATCATCTAAGAATGTAGATCACGGGTTTTACATATCTATGTTTGGTAGTCTTCTATATGTAACATCCTCACAGCAAGATGTTATGAAAGCAGTTGGACAAGTAGCAAGATTCAAAGCAGCACCAAAATAATCACATATTATTATCGTCAAAAGAATTATTCGATATCTAAAGGGCACATCAGAATATGGCTTGTGGTATCTGAAGGGTAACAATATCATTATTCAAGCCATTACAGATGCATATTTGGTAGGAAGCATTAATGATCATAAGAATACTAGTGGAGCAACATTCTATCTAGGTGGTTGTCTCGTATCATGGTTGAGCAAAAATAAAATCTCAATCTCGTTATCTACAACGGAAGCAGAATACATTGCAGTGGTAGCTTGTTGTACTCAAGTCCTTTGGATGAAACAAAATTTGCAAGATCTTCAAGTAAAATTTGGTGAGCCTATTCCCATCTTCTGTGATAACACCAGTGCCATCAACATCTCCAAGAATCCTGTCATGCATTAAAAAAAAAAGACATTCTGATCAAATATCATTTTGTTAGAGAACAAGTCGCTGAAAAGAATATCAAACTTGAATATGTTGGTACAAAAGAAAAACTCACTAATATGTTCACTAAACCTTTACCTTGTGAATCATTTTAATATATTTTCCAGAAGCTTGGGATTCTCCCAAGTTCTCATTATATTTTCCTTATTTAGAAAATAAAGGGGGAGTGGAAGTGTGCACAGGTCTGTAGGATGGTTGTGTGTCAGGGGGGGTTACCCTTTGACATTGATATCAAAGGGGGAGAGAATATTGTGGGAAGATGTGTCATGATTGCAGGGGGAGTACTTGTGTTGCATTCAATGCCAAAGGGGGATATTTTTTATCAGTGGTTGTCATTGATGTCAACCCAACCAGCACCAAGGGCTACCCCGATCTTGCATGGTAATTTGGACTTGAAAAATTCTCTATTCCGAATCAAGGATATTTGGGATGGTTTCTACTTGTCGAGATATTTCCTTTGATATATGGCACTCCATGTAATTCTTCATGTTTTGAGAGATATTCATGTTTGAAGTTAGTAACCCCGGTTAGTGGGCTAAAACCCCATGGGGTTGTGGCATGACACTAATCATTGGTTGTGGTCATTGAATAGTCAATAATTGATAATTTTTTAAGCTCCTAAACTTCCTACAACTTTCACTTGTTGAAGACCATATCAACCTAAGAATTTATATAAATTGCGACCCTCATATCCTCCTCATGTAAGGATTTTGCTACGAAAAATAGGTCATCGTGGAATTTTCGCTATAATTTTTTTTTTTTTTGTGAAGCTTCATATGCTGAAACAAAAAACCCACTTGGTGCAAAATCCTGATGAATCTCGTCTCTAAATTTCACATATTGGTTCACTATATTTTCGGAGATATGATCTGTGGAAGTTAGGGTTTTTTCAGGCTTCCGAATTTCATCTGAAATAGGTGACCTTGGGAAAATAATTATAAATCTCTCTCTAAGAAGCGGATTGGAATTATATAAAATGTGGTGGATAGTGAACAGACTTTAGTTTTATGTGTATAAATTTTAAAGCCAAAGGAGGAAACAATGACACATGGCAAGCCGTACAATTCGCTCTAATGAACTAGTCCATAATTAGGTCATTGTGAGATATTGGGCATAAATTTTCCTTGAAGAATCCAAATCGGGTCAGACCTATGGCATTGGAAAGAAGACTCACATGGATGCTATAGGACCAAAGATCACATATTAGGGATCTGAAATCATAGAGATATATCATATTCAATATCGAGCTCCTAGAAGGCAAGAAAAAGCTAGATCATGTGTTTTCAAGGGCTGCAATGGACCAGAATTTCTAGGGAAACAAAGCAAAGCAGGGTGCAGAAAAATGATGCAGTAGAGGTAAGCTCTAGGTAATATCTTTTGCATATGCATGTTCATCTCTTATGTCCATTAGGTTCTTTGTATTCTAATTTGTTGGTTTTGTTTAGCACTAACATATGCTCTACAGGATGAGGTAAGTTTTTCTATTATCATGTCATGGGTATTTCCTTGAAGAATTTTTGTAGGTATTATATATTTATCAAGATAAAACTCAATGCATGATCTAATGTTCTGAAGAGTGAGAAAGGGTAGAATGACAAAAGTAGCAATCAAGGTGTAGAACAACGGCAAGAAGTTCACCACCTGAAGTCTTCAAGAGGGCAGCACTGCATAAAGTCACTGTAAAGGTATAATTGTACTAAGTCATTGTAAAAGCACCGTTGTAAAATTTGTACAAGTGTCTATCTCCAAAGAGTTGAAGAGGCAATGATCATCATTAGGTGGTTGTGTCATAGTTGGGGCTATGGTCTAGTGTGTCTTCTTCTTCTACATCATTCTATATAAATTTAAAGTGGACCATTTTCCCTAGTATGAGAGTCCATTCTTCTTTTATTATTCTATAGGGTGGTAGGGTGGTGCTAGGCTGGTGCATGAAGTCACCAATAAGTTCAAGCCAGTGAAAAATTCAGGGTGGTAGGGTGGTGCAAGGTGTTGATATTTTGTGTATTTGGGGTAGCATCAGTTGTGCTCTAGCTCCCAAATTTTGCGGAGGGATTAGAGTACACTTGATCTAAAAGACCCAGAAATGGATTTGAGAAATTTCAAGTTGTGTTCAAGTTATTCAAATAATTAGTTATTATTAATGGATGTAATATCCCTAAATTAGCATACAGCTAATTGGAATATTAATTTTTCTCTTGACATTTAGTTAGATGAATAAATGGGTAGGGAGGCCCATAAAAATTTTAAGTAGGAATAAAATCCCTCTTAATGTGAAAAGGGATCATATTCATAGCTGGATAAATCATCCTCATGTGTGAACAGGGGATAATGCATGTGGACAAGGTCAAGTTTGACCAAGTCAACAATGCTGGTATGGGAGGAGTGGATCATCAATATAGACAGCGCAGTGGGAATGGGAGGAAGATTCCATGATGGTGGAAACCCTAATGAGTGGGACCAAAGGTGAGAAGGCTCACATTTGTTTATAAGGAGGGCAAGGCAGCATAGTGAGGCATGTTTTTGGTTATTTATTTTACGGTCTGCATGACTATTTTCATTCTTCAGCTATTTAGTTGAGATTATTGTGATGTTTAGCATCGGGTGTTCCCGAGACGGAATCCCATCTCCTTCCTTGAGAGGCCTCTTAGGGGATAATTGTACCATCATTTCCACTATTAGGCTTAATGGTAAACTTCAGACTTCAGCTACAACACAATTTCTGCAGAGTATTGTGTTGTGTTGCAGGGTGTTGCAGTGGACGGTTGAGAAACCCACTTCCAGATAAAGTTTTTCAGAGGAGGAAGCATTTTTCTCTTTGGGAGGTCAGAAACGGAGATTATTGACCTTATTTCATATCTTGGCACCAGGAAAACATATTCCCATCATATATAGTGCAATATTCCTCTTTGACTGTGTTATTTTAGTGAGCATTTGTAATGGGGGTTCAGTGCTTGATTTGGAGGGTGAGATCTCCAGTGTTAGGATCTGCCTTTCACTTGAAGGATCTATGGAGGAGATCTATATATTTTATGTATCATCTATAGTCATATTCATCTAGTTATTCAGTAGCAGCTATTATTCATCCCTAGGGATGCATTCTGGCATTTTGGTACTTTGGGTATTTCTGGAAATCCTTTCCAGGTTGTCTTGAAATGTGTTTGGGAGCCTAGATCTTCACTCCCAACATTGTTTGAGCTATAGATCAATAGATACACATTGTTATACTTTTTTGTAGCATTTTATGCCCAAAAACTACATTTTCATGTCTCGTGGCTCTTGTATAGCAGCATTTCTCATGTATTAGCATATTTTCCTAATGGAGGCTTGTTTCCCATTTCTTGAGTGACTTGATCCTCAAGATCTTGTGCTTAAATGTTTGCTGATATATCTAATGAAATGGTTGTACATTTTTCTCATGTAAGGGTATATTGATTGGTTCACTTATATTTCCATTTTTGTGTTCATACAGTGTTGTTTCCCCATTTGGGAATTCTACAGTGGTATTAGAGCATAATATTAGCTTAGCCTGTGAGTTTCAAGCCAATATGCTATAAGAAGAAGAAGAGCAGAAAACGAGGTCTAAAATTATGGAAGGAATGAGCTTTGTCTCATAAATTTTCAGATCTATGAAGAACCTCTCCAAAGAGGTCAAGCAAATGAAAGAGGAGAGATGCAATGAAACCTTTAAAGGGTTTCAATAAGAGGAAGGTCCATGTACTTCATATCATTAGAAGAAAGAACCGGTGTTGCATAGAACTCCAAAGAAATACACTATGCCCTTCTCTTTTGAGGAAGAAGACAAGAGACATTGAGATGGAGGCCACTTGGAGCATGAAATTCTAAGTGAATTCCTGGCAGAATGTAAGTCTCAACCTAGAGCTTTCAAGGAGACTCTAACTCTCCCACAGTTCATTCAGCTAGAAAAATAAAGGATACCTTGCAGCAATAAGAAAATAAAGGGAAATAGATTTATATTGTCTACCTTTTATGGGTCAACCACATGTACAACAAGGGCTTGGGGAATGAAGTTATATGCATTCTTCCTACTACATCCAATGGTAGAAAGAGAAGCTGTTGAGATTGTAGTGCTACACCTTGAGGGTTAAGAAAACATTTGGTGGTTCAACCATTTGAGTCATGCAAGAGTGACTGCATTTGCATATTTTACTCAAAGGTTGATCAAGAAATTTGACAAGAGGAAATTAGAGGAGAAGAGGCCTTCACCACCACTTGTTGCAGGAGCACTTGCATCAGGAGAAAGAACACTTGCACCTGTGCAAAGTGGTCATGATATCTTGACATTTAGATACCCATGCACTATTCTGGAGATGCATGAGGAGGAGGAGACTTGTACCAGTGCTGATATAGCCATAGAGGAGCAACCATCATCATCAGTAGTTGGGAAGTCATCACACCGGAGGGAGGAACCCTTGTAACAGTACAAGATGTTTCCAAGCTTTACCAAGGTATGCATATGTTTCCACTTTCTGTTATTTCAACACATCTTATGAAGAGTTGTGGGAATATGTCATTGCATGACCAAGGGTCAAAGCATATTTCTAATTTGGAGCAACAGACTATCACTGCGCTGAGCAGCCCCGATTTGTTCAAGGAGGGGATAAAAAATCATCTTAGTTATTCATTTTTGAGATGCACACAACTCCTGGGGTCAGAGTGTGGTTTCCTAGAGGATAGGATGAGCATTGTCCTAAACAATCCAATGCAGAACTATATGTTTAGCATTAGGCATGAGCATGAGACAAAAAAAACACCATTACGGAGATCAACAGTGCTATAATTGAGCAGCAATGATGAGTTGGGATCCCAACTATTATTAGAGAATTCTGATTACCATTACACTTGTGTGACATTGGATGAGAATATGATTGATGAGAGACATCTTATCTTTCAGCAATGTGATGGATTTTTCTTGATGAGCATTGTACATCCCTATGGCAAGACTTTGCCTTCAACATAATTGGATCCTTATGGATTCAATATGGTCATTGGTGAATGGTATTCACTTGGAGATCTCCAAGAGGTTGCATTTCAACATCCCATGAAATGAAAAGATGGAAATCTGATTTGGGAGGATGAAGTTCTCCATTGGAGGAGTACCAAGATGGAGCATGGTAGGAGACACCCACATTTGGATGAAGGGGTGTGGATGGTAAGCAAGAGGTTGGTGAGTCACCTTCATATCTATGACATAGGGCAGTAGGATGCATGGCTGCGTTGGATACTCTTGAAAGAGTTTGGCCATCATGTGACATATTCTAAGGGTATGTTGGGGGGTGTAACTTGGCTTGGCACTTGCATCATATGGCAGCAAGGAGTTTGGGTGAATTGTGTTGATATGACATTCTTCATATAAATCATCATATTTTCACTTCATAATTTACATGATGGAGGTGTAAGGGGGCAGCAAGATTTATTGTTGTTGTGGCTACTCTTGGGAGAGTGTGGGTAGAATTTGTCCCATACTTGGCATGATATTTCAGAAGAAAGGGATGGCACAATCAAAGTGCAAAGAGGCTACCCTTCAGCATTGGAGGATCAGGAGGTACTTCCACATAGGAAGGAGACTTCCACACATAGCAGCATGATGGTGGATGACTTTGGCATATGGCATGCCAAATAATGGAGTCATGGAGTGGCAAGAGCCTTATCACTAAGGCCAACAATGTTGTTACTCGGGAGTATGCATCTATTGATGGAGTGTTCCAAGGGGAGTATGCATATCTTAATTTTTCATATCTTTATGAGGAGATTCTCTTGGGAGGGCTCATCTATGGACATCACTTTCAGCCTACTCGCTATGCATGGTAAGAAATGTGTTTTTGTACTTATTGATCATTTCATAAAATATTTGCATCTTCTCACCATCCATGTACATTGCATTGCTCCACAAGAGGGCAGGATTATCTTTGGGTTTCATGGTCATTCTAGGACCAACATTTGTGATGGATACAAATTTTCTTTGCATGACCTTGAAAAATTATGGTGTTATTATTATTATGATAAGTTGATATATAATTCCATTTAATACCTCATAGTAGATGAGAAAACATGCACAACTAGCAACTTGTTGGAAGACATCTTGCCACATGATGTTCTAAAACAACAGTTGGTAAAACTATGTTGTATCCACTGGAGAAATCATTCGTATCATCCAAACTTGCACATAACCATCATCACTTTTATGATTTGGATACCATATAGTGATGAAGTACCATTCACTTTGCATGGGATGGTTTGGGCCAGCATGATTCATGACTCTAGAGAGAGGATCTTTGAAGATCCAGTCTATTTCTTGCCTCTTGAGGGCAACATTATGGCAACCCAAAATCAACAACTACTCTACACTTATCATAAGTGGAGAGAGAGACATCGTGGGGTAGGCCATTTTGTCTACCATGTTTAGTTATGCATCCCACCTACATTGCAGAAGCCAAAGGTGGAGGAGACTTTTCATGAGTTACCATTTTGGAGGGTGGCTAATTTTGTATGGATGATAGCTTGGGGATGGGAGTCTCACATGGGAATGATAGTTCCAAACATATTTCATATTCTATGCCTCAAGAAGGCCTCTAGACAACACATTTTTTCCTACATAGGTGTTTTACTTCTACATGATGATAGCTATTTGGTTTGGTTACCAAAAGCTAACTTACTTACTTGGGAGGGGAAACTTGGAGATTTGTCGATAAGACAACATCTTGTTCCTTGGAGGATTTTATCATATGAGTATGCTACAGGAGGAGGAGAGGAGGCTCTCCAGTTCTATCCTTCCAGTTGCTTGAGTACAAGCAACATTTGGGAGGGGAGGACTGTAATATTCCTAAATTAGCATGCAGCTAATTGGAATATTAATTTTTTCTCTTGGCATTTAGTTAAATGAATAAATGGGTAGGGAGGCCCATACATATTTTAAGTAGGAATAAAATCTCTCTTAATGTGAAAATGGATCATATTCATAGCTGGATAAAGCACCCTCATGTGTGAACAGGGGCTAATTCATGTGGACAAGGTCAAGTTTGACCAAGTCAACAACACTAGTATGGGAGGAGTGGATCATCAATAGAGACACCGCAGGGGGAATGGGAGGAAGATTCCATGATGGTGGAAACCCTAATGAGTGGGACCCAAGGTGAGAAGGCTCACATTTTTTTATAAGGAGGCAAGGCAGCCATAGTGAGGCATGTTTTTTATTATTGATTTTATGGTCTGCATGACTATTTGCATTCTTCAACTATTTAGTTGAGATTGCTGTGTTGTTTAGCACCGGGTGTTCTCGAGCGGGAATCCCATCTCCTTCCTTGAGAGGCCTCTTGGGGGAGCATTGTACCATCATCTCCACTATCAGGATTAAGGCCAAACTTTAGTCTTCATCTACAACGCAATTTCTGCAGAGTATTGTGTTGTCCTGTAGGGTGTTGTAGTGGAGGGTTGAGAAACCCACTTCCAGAGCTAGTTTTTCAGAGGAGGAAGCATTATTCTCTTTGGGAGGCCAAAAAGGGAGATTATTGAGCTTTATTTCACATCTTGGCACCAGTCCAAAATATTCCCATCATCTACAGTGCAGTATTCCTCTTTGACTGCGCTATTTTAGTCAGCATTTGTAGTGGGGGTTTCAGTGCTTGATTTGGAGGGTGATATCTTCAGTGTTAGGATCAACCTTTCACTTGAAGGATCTATTGGAGGAGATATATTCCTTATATGTATCATCTAAAACAATATTCATCTAGATATTTAGTAGCAGCTGCTATTCAGCCCTAGGGCTGCATTCCGACATTTTGGTACTTTGGGTATTTCTGGAAATTCTTTCCGGGTTATCTTGTAAATGTGTTTGGGAGCCTAGATCTTCACTCCCAACATTGTTTGAGTTATAGATCAGCAGATCCACATTGTTATACTTTGTTGTAGTAGTTTATGCCCAAAAAATATGTTTTCATGGCTCATGGCTCTTGTATAGCAGTATTTCTCGTGTATTATCATGTTTGCCTAATGGAGGCTTGCTTCCCACTGCTTGAGTGACTTGATCCTCAAGATATTGTGCTTAAATATTTGCTGATATATCTAATAAAATGGTTGTACATTTGTCTCATGTAAGCGTATATTGATTTGTTCACTGCTATTTCCAGTTTTGTGTTCATATATTGTTGTTTCCCCATTTGGGAAATACTACAATGGATTTCCTAAGTCTAACTTAGGAAAATAAAATAAATAAAGTGAATTCATTAACACATGTGCTGAAATTGTCTTAAGTCACATGGATCAAGCAGTCTTTTAATCTCAGTCGTTGATAGATGATTAAATATCTGCCATTGAAGGGTTCAATGAAAAAGTATAAGAGAAAGGCTTGAGAGTCAGTTGAAGACACACAATTTCTGTAGAACTGAGGAATAGATCTGGAATTCTAGGGTGGGTTTGCTAAGAATTTCTAGAGGGATTTCTAGCAGTGAGGGGTAGTATTGGCCAAGGGAATGTTCTAATTCCAGGGCCAAGAGATAGCAAGAGGAAAGATGAGTAGCCACAAGGACATCGTAAAGAGGCTTCAGAGCCACGCAGAGCAGCAGGGAAAATGCAGAGACAACACAGAGGCAGCTAGGGCCACGCAGGGTTGATGTTGGCCTAGTAGAGGCAGCACAGGGGCATCGTAAACCCTCCTAGGGTGATGCATTACCTCCTACAGCCACACAGAGGTTAATGTATTCCCTCTAGGTAAAAACTAGGGCTTAAGCAATGTTGAGGGTTTCTAGGGTTAGATCCAGGATGATTCCTGTAAATCCCATTTGAGGGTATGGATTAGTTAGATATTTGGCACTAGATCTTCAGGTTAACTGCAGATTTTATATCTTTTATTCTTTGTCAGGTTTTCCAAGGTTGGAACCTAGATTTCTTGTACTCAGAACTACTTAATAATAAAACCCTCATATATGCTGAACCGGTTTTCCCGCTTTGGGTTTTTTCTGAGGACTTTGTCCAAAAATCCATGTGTCACTTTGTTGCATGAGTGTATCATTCAATAAATGATCTGCATTTGTAGGCTATAGTTGTGTTTATTTTTTATATTTTCTGGATCTAAATTTTGGAAATAGCTTGTATTAACTAAATCAATTAGGAAAAAATAAACCAATACATTGCAGTAGAATTTTCACATGGTATCAGAGCAATAGTAGATCAAGTTGAATCTCCAGAAAATCGGCTGAAGAAATATTTTTTCTGCGGGGTGGAAGAAGAAGCAACAGATCTAGAAAGGGCATCTTGACAACAAGGGAAAGCATATCCAGGAGACAACGCTAAAGATGTAGAAGGCCTATGGTCTTATGCAAACCCTTCCTAGGGAAACGTAAGGACTACGTCACCCACTCTAGGGTTACACAGTCCACTTCTGAGTAGTGCTGGGACAATGCTAGGCCAGCTAGGAAGACGTTTTCCAGTCACTTCTCTTGTTGCATAAAACTTTTCCAAGATCCGAAAGAAGTGCTTCAGATCTTCAGTTGTTCTAGTGGGGTAGATATTTTGTAGGTGCATAATTGTGCCTATCTAAGGCAACAAAGGCGGGAGGAAGACAATCATTTAGAAAATCTAAGCCAAAAATATCTGAGATTGGATCGGGAGGATCAAAAGATACTATCTGTTTGATTTTTTGTGGAATATTTCTAGGAGGGAAGTCAGTTTGCAGCGAAAGCAGTTGCTAGAGGGTTTCTAGTCACCAAGAAACCTAGATCTAGTGGGAGAAGTGCTGTTTTCTTCATATCTGAGCAAATATGGCTTGATATGGACTAAGGGATCAAGATAGATTGGATGGAATGTCCAACTATGTTATATGGAAGATCATAATCCTCTAAGTTCTGGATGATTATGGTCTTAAAGATCATGCAGAGAAGACACTTGTTGTACCAACCGATGCAGATCCACTCAAGAAGTATGAAGAAAATCAAGCACGGATGAAGAGGTTGATCATAGACAGAGTCAAGGATCATGTGATTTCTCATGTTACTCGTAAGAATATAGCACATGACATGTGGTCAGCTTTGGAAGTGATGTACCAAGGAGGCTCTGTGAAAAGAAGAATGCTTCTTGAGAATCATATGTGTATGTTCCAAATGATGAAGGGTGAAGAGATAGATCCATTTCTCTTCAGGCTTCAAGCTATTCGTGACCAGCTAATTGGCATGGGTGCTAATCCAGATGAAGGGCTCCTATTTAGGATGACCCTAAATGCTATCTCTGAAGAATGGGAAACATTTTTCCAGAGCATTCTGGGAAGGGCAACATTACCATCATAGGTAGATACATGGGATATTCTCCACCAAGAGGAGATCAGGAGGATCACCAAGAAGCAATCTATCAGTGGAGGAAGCAGATAAGACAGAGTAAATAAAGAAGAATAGGAGGATGCAACCCTTGTATCAAGTGAAAATAAGCAAGGGAAGAAGAAGAAGGACCTATCCAAGGTCCGGTGCTTTAATTGTGGTGATCTTGGTCATTTAGCCAGCAGTTGTCATAAGAAGAAGGACAAAGGAGATTATGATTCCAAGGATGCAACAGCAAATGACGATGGCTCTGATAATGATGTAGCCATGAGTGCTCATGCACCTCGAGAGAAGAGGTGGGGTGACATGGATATATAGAGTATCCATACATAGAGAGGCGAGATCCTTGAGTCAGCCCTACTCTTTGATCACATACGAGATACGAGAGCCTTAAGACGATAGCAGGATGAATCTAGAGATGGTTGCAGATGACCACATTGAAGAGAGAGGGATTTTTGGAGCTAAAGAGTGAGCAACGTGATGCAGATGCAACAACAAAGTGGAGGCAATAGCGCAGAGAGGTTGATGGGACTTCAACAGTGCAGAGAATATGAGCTCATGCAATGCAGTGTTGTAGCATAAAGATGTCTCTAGAGGGAAAACTGATTCAGAATCTAGGGAGCTTCAATGGTGGAGGGGAACTTGACTTGTCTGTCAAACATTTGTGTAGAGTCTTTCAGTTGCTTACTTCTCAGCAATTGAGTTGCAATGTAGTAGTTAGCAGTGGCAGTGCTATAGGCAACATAATGTAGCAATTTGAGAGGGAGCTGTAGTACAGATGTGGCAGTGTCAATGGCAGTGGCATGGGCAGTAGTATACAGAGCATCAATGTAGTAGATGGAGGGTAGCAGACCAAGCATCAGCAACACAGATCCAGTACTCAAGATCTTGTGATACATGGTGTGATGTATTGCTAGAGAACACTCCTAATGCTAATAGGGAGTGTTGAAATTTTGTGTATTTGGGGTAGCATCAGTTGTGCTCTAGCTCCAAAATTTTGTGGAGGGACTAGAGTAAACTTGATCTACAAGACCCGAAAATGGATTTGAGAAATTTCAACTTGTGTTCAAGTTATTCAAATAATTAATTATTTTTAATGGATTTCCTAAGTCTAACTTGGGAAAATAAAATAATTAAAGTGAATTAATTAACACATGTGATGAAATTTTCTTAATTCACATGGATCAAGCAGTATTTTAATCTCAACCATTGATGGATGATTTAATCTCGGCGATTGAAGGGTTCAACGAAAAAGTATAAGAGAAAGTATTGAGGGTCAGTTGAAGACACAATTTTTGTACAACTGAGGAATAGATTTGGAATTATAGGGCGGGTTTTCTAAGAATTTCTGGAGGGATTTCTTGTAGTGAGGGGTAGTATTGGCCAAGGGAATTTTCTGATTCCATGGCCAAGGGACAACAAGAGGCAAGAGGAGCAGCCACAAGGACACCACAGAGAGGCTTCAGAGCCATGTAAAGCAGCAGGGACAATGCAAAGGCATCTAGGGCCACGCAGGGCTCATGGTGGCCTAGCAGAGGCAACGTAGGGGTAGTGTAGACCCTCCTAAGTTGACACAGGCCCTCCTAGAGCCACGCAGAGGCTAATGTAGTCCCTCCAGGGAAACGTGGGGGCTTCAGAAGCAACGCTAATGGTTTCTAGGGTCATATCGCTGAGTCCTATAAATCTCGTTTGAGGGTGTGGATCAGTCAGATATTTGGCACTAGATCTTCAGGTTAGCTGAAGGGTTTATATATTTTATTATATGTCGGGTTTTCCAAGGTTGGAACCCAGATTTGCAGAAATCAGAACTACTTAATAATAAAACCCTCATATCTGATGAGCTGGTTTTCTCGCTTTGGGTTTTTTCCGGAGACTTATGTCCAAAAATCCATGTGTCACTTTGTTACATGAGTGTATCATTCAGTAAATGATCTACATGTGTAGGATGTAGTTGTGTTTATTTTTGATATTTTCTTAATCTAAATTTTGGAGATAACTTGCATTAATTAAATCAAGTAGTAGAAAATAAACCAGTACACTGCAGTAGAATTTTCACACTAGGGTGAGTTGTAGCTCATTGGGTGTTGGGGCATCCATTTATTTGAATACTAAATAATCTCGGGTGTTGGAGCGTCCATCAAGTGGGAGCTAGAGAAGAATGATTTTCTAGATTCTAGGAAGTTGGAGCTTTCTTTTCAATTGGAGTTTAAGATTAAAGAATGATAAGAAAATCATATAGGTGGTTTTTGTCCCGGAGGGGGTTTCCACCTTAGGTGAATTTGTGTTCCTTTTGTTTACTGTTATAATTTTACAAACAAAAATAATAATTGAATATTAACTAATGCTATGAAAGATTAATAATAATACTAATTGAAAGGAATATTGATTCACTCCCCCTCTCAGTATTTCCAATAGAACCACAGATGGGACAATAGAAATTGCATAGGTATAGCTATGAACCAAAAGGATATTGTAATCCAAGGGGGCGTCAATGACTTCAATGTCAACACAAACAGTCTTTCCCACAACAGTGATGGGACAATTGCAGTACATGTCAAGGGGCTGAGAAGGGTGACCGTACCAAGCACGCAGAGTGATGGTGGATGGGGCTAAGTCAGGTGATCCGAGTTTATTCCAAAAAGAGGCGGACATCACAGAGGTGTATGCACCCTTGTCAATGATACATTGTGAGACATGGGCATTACGAATCTTGAATGCTATTTGGAAGGCGATGGATGAAGTTAAGGGAGGATGTTATGACTTGTCAACATCAAAGACGATCAATGATTATCTTAAGGATCCACAATGCCCAAAGCAGATAATGGAGCTTTATGTTTTTAAGTGATATAGGTGGATATTATTGGCCACCCACCTATTCCACTTGGGGCCCCACCATTGTATCTTTCAGTTTTTTAGTTTTGGCACGACTTACTATTTTTAGCAGTTTTTTGAGTCCTGAACTTCCGAAGCCGTTTTGAGGCCCTAAACGATGTTTTTGGGAAATTTAGGAGAAACATGGGTCCATGGACTGATGTTACTCACATCAAAAGTTGTATTCCTCAGATAGATATTTCTAACGAGGTATGGTGCGCGTCAAATGGAGATCATATTCCAAAGTTACCTCCCCTGGAAGTTGAAACACGAATTTATCCAAACGAGGCCTATACTTTTGGTGCTTCATCTCCTAGGGTTAGGGTTTTGGATGTTTAGGGTTTTCGATTGTTTTAAATAATAAATAGGTCCCCGAGCCTCATTGTAACACATTTCACTGGCCTATAGCCAACACATCTCTTCTCAGAGATAAGCTACCAATGCCCTAGCTAGTTTATTTCCATTTTGTTTGTAAGAAAATTTCAGTTCTTTGATATTAATGAAATGAGGTGTTATTTCTGCTACATCTTTGTATTTATGGTTATATATGTATTCGGTTTCATTCCTGCATAAATCTGGATCAGTGGTATCAGAGCCGTTTTCTTTTTCTCGATCCTTATTTGCATGTCCCCAACGACGTTGGGGTATAAGGAGTTAGGGCTCGATCTGGTGGAACCTTTGCAAGATTAGCCTCTCAAACCCCGACGACCGCCCATGGGGGATAAAAAGAAAGATGAGGGAGCAGGATATCCTATCAAAATATTTCTCGAGGAGGTCCTTGAAAAACAAAGGAACACAATGATGGATAACTTTGCCCAGATCCTTCAACTACTGCCCACCGACAGCGCATCTGCATTGAGCAGCCACTTTGGAGGCACGACTCCCTTTAAATTACAAGTAAACTTTGACATTACCATATTTGAGGGTAAAATAGATGCGTATGTCATAGATAGATGGTTGAATCTATTAGAAATATATTTCTCGGTTCATGACTTTTCTGACCGGGAGAAGATTATTTTTTCACTCCTCAAAGCTACCCCCCATGTTTAAGGACTGGTGGGAAACCTGCTGTGAGAAAAAGTACTAGATATAACCCTCTCTATTCTTAGTCATACCCACTTGGAATTATTTGTGACACACCATCAAGGAACAATATTATCCTGTGGGGAGCTATGAGGACAAATACATACAATGGACCACGTTGCGGCAACAAAGGGATCAAGATGTTCATGAGAAGACGAATCTGTTCCATACCCTATGCACAAAGTTGGGTTTCAAATATTCAGAGAAAAATTTGGTGCTAAAGTATTGTAGTTTTCTGCACAGACAAATTCAGGAGGAATTGGAGTTCCTTGACATATCCTCGCTTGGTACGGCATACCGGTATGTTGCCAAGATTGAGAAGAAATTAAAATAGAAAAAGTGAGACTTTGGATTTGCGAATCAAAAGTAAGGAAAAGGTGCCCCCAAATCGCAGAAAAAAGGAAAAAGCCAAGGCATGATGGCCCAAGACAACATGTCAAAGCCACAAGCAAAGAACAACACCGCAAAGCTAAATAAGGACATGGGAAAGTGGTGTGAGTTCCATAAGAGCTCCACTCACAACACAAGTGAGTGTCGAGCCAAGAAGTCGCTGGTAGCTGAGATGAGGTCTTCTAAGTCAGATGCATGCTCCGACTCTAAATCAAAACCTGACAAGGGGAATGAAAAAGGGAAACATATTATTGATGCAGAGCCCAACACCACTGTTTCCACTCTGAAGATCCAGAAGGAGAAACCGGAAGATCCAGAGGAAGAGGAACGTCTCTTCCACTCCCAGATGTGGGTAAATGGTTCCCAACTACAGTTCATTGATGGCAATGGGAACCAAAAGAACCTCATTTCAATATACGTTGTGAAGCAGTTAGGCTTGTCGACCATGGCACACCCATAGCCATACACCATCGGGTGGCTTCACCAAGGACGGGATCTCCTCGTCAGCCAACAGTGCCGCCTTCAATATAGCATCAAGCCCTTCATGGATAAGGTATTATGTGAAATTTATCCTCTTGATGTTTTTGATGTATTATTAGGCCATCCATACTTGTGGAAGTGACATGCTGTGTATGAGTCCCGACCTTGTGCTGTTATTGTTACTTTGGGAAATAAGATGTACAGGATACTACAGGTACCACCGCTTGCCACTATCTCTTTGGTTACTGCAAAAAAATGCAGTAAACTCATTTCCCAAACAAGGAAATTTTTTTCCTGATGATCCACCTCGAGGGAAAGAAGAAGACTGTGGCCATGACCTCCAGAAATGACTCCTATGCTCTACAACAACAAATGGACGAGGTTGTGGAGGAGTACAAGGACATTTTCACCTCACCCACGGGGGTTCCTCTGCACTATCAGGTCAAGCACCCCATTGAACTGACCCCAGGTGCGCCGCTACCTAATGGAACAATATATTGGCACTCTGTTCTGGAGAATGATGAAATCAAGAAGCATATTGAGGAGCTGCTGCGGAAAGGTCAAATCCGGCCAAGTTCATCGCCCTGTGGGAGCCCGATTGTGTTGGTATAGAGGAAGGATGGGACTTGGAGACTCTCTATTGACTATCAGGTGCTGAACAAGATCATTTTCCAGAATAGGTACCCGATCCCACAGATTGATGACCTTCTAGACCAACTCAAAGGGGTGAAATATTTCAACAAGATCGACTTGAAATCTGGGTATCACTAGGTACCAATCGAACCCTTCGATGCATGGAATATTGTCTTCAAAGCCAAGGAGGGAATTTTCGAATGGTTGGTCATGCATTTTGGTTTGACAAATGCTCCTACAACCTTCATGAGGTTGATGGATGACATCTTGTAGCTATTCACCAAATCATTTGTAGTGGTGTACTTGGATGAAATTCTGATCTTCAGCCAGACTTGGGAAGAGCACCTCCACCACATTCGAAAAATCCTCCAAACACCGCGGCAACACAAGTTGTGTGCCAATTTTGAGAAGTGCACTTTTGGAATGACCCAAGTTCAATATCTGGGATACATTATTGATGAAAGGGGGGTGCATGTGGATCCAACCAAGATCCAAGTCATTTGGGATTGGCCAGCCCCAACCACTCTAACAAAGCTTCGTAGCTTTCTGGGTCTTGCTAATTTATACCGCAGGTTCGTGTTGGGATTCTCTCATATCACTTGGCCCTTGAGTCAAGTCACCAAGGGAGGAGTGAAAGAAAAATTATTTTGGTCAGAATCTCAACAAAAGGTGTTCATATAATTGAAACATCGCCTCTATTCTGCCCCAGTGCTCACATTACCAGAATTGCAACAACCATTTGAGATCGAGACAAATGCCTCTAACTATGCTATTGGGGAAGTTCTTACTCAACAGGGGCATCCAATGGCATATCATAGTGAGACATTGTCTGACACAATTTGCAAGTATCCCACTTATGACAAAGAAATGTATTCCATTGTGTAGGCTTGTCGACAACTGAAGCATTACATTTTGGGGAAGAAAACAATCATCCACACAAACCTCCGACCCCTACAGTTCATACAGACACAAGGGAAGTTGCAAGTGATCACCATCAGAAGTAGTCCACATATATGCAACAGTTTAATTTGAACATCAAGTACAAGAAGGGTAGCACCAATAATTTTTCAGACTACCTCAGTCGACCATCGATCATGGCGCTAACCACCGTTCTCAACTCTTGTGGGCATGAGACTTCTGATTGGCTGCTTCTCTATGAGAGCGATCCATAATTCAACAACACATACAAGGCACTCTTGGGGGGTACACAAGTTCAAAATTTTCACCTCCAAGATGCACTGTTATGTCACCTGGGACACCTTTGTGTTCCTTAAAGCGAGTGTACCAAGATGATATGGGAAGCACACTATAGTAAAGTCACTCGAAATTTTGGGGTCGAGAAAATAGTGGCAATACTGCAGAAGTATTTCTATTGGCCGAACCTTTGACAGGATCTCGGGAAATACATTAGATCCTGCACTTCTTGCGCCATTTCCAAACCGACCATCAAGAAGCAAGGCCTCTATACTCTACTACCTACCCCTATTCGACCTTGGGAATCCATCTCCATGGATTACATATCGTGCCTTCTTTCTACTAAGCATGCAAACGACTATGTTTTTGTGGTCGTCAACAGATTCTCGAAGATGGTAGTTATGGTAGCCTGCAAGAAGAATATCATAGCAGAAGCCACTGCTAAACTCTTCTTTAAACGAGTGTGGGTGCACTTTGGGTTCCCACAATCTATCATATCAGATTGGAACAGCAAGTTCCTTAGCACATTTTGGTCTAGCCTCTGGTCAATGCTGGACACCAAGCTCACTAAGTCCACAACTTTCCATCCCTAAACTGATGGCCAGACAGAGGTTGTCAACAGGATGATTGTACACATTCTACGCATGTATAATTCAAAGCATCCATGCACATGGGATGAGATCCTCCCCTATGTACAACACAGTTATAACCAACTCTCCATAGCTCAACCAACCATAACCCCTTTCAGGTGGGCTTGGGATTCAAGCCACATGTCCCATTGACGTAGCGATGCCATTAGTAGCTACTCGGGCCGATTCGGCTCAAGTCCAATCTGAAGTTGAAAAAGAAAATAGCCTCATCGAGCGCATTCATCACATCTGCCAATAGTTTCATGACATATTGGACAGAGCTAATGCTAAGTACAAGCAACGACATGATCAACATCGGGTACCACACAACTTCCAGGTGGGCGACAAAGTGTCTCTACATTTGCAGAAGGAGCACCTCATTGGACACCATCACAAGATTCGCCCACTCTGATATGGGTCGTACACCATCACCAAGGCAGTAGGGAGAAATTCCTTCAAGCTCAGTATTCCACCATTCCTTGGTCTACACCCAGTATTCAATGTGGACCGCCCACTTCTGTCATCCCTACTTCCCACCTCTACTAGACACCTCTAACATTGCAGAACAACTCACACCAATAGAGTTAAACCCAAACTGCATGGAATATGCCACCAAGGTTGTATCATGGACATGAAATTCAAAAACACTCACCAACAGAAGATCCAACTGTATTGGGTTGTCAAAGCTGGTCAACTCCTGCACCAAGGCAAGTGGTCCACTAGGGACCAAGTTTAGCAGAAGTTTCCTCATCTCATGGAGGAACTCCATGCAATGGTGACCATTGCTTCCTAAGGGGGGAGGAATGATACAGGTGGATATTGGTGGCCACTAGCCTATTCCACTTGGGGCCCCACCATTGTCTCTTTCAATTTTTTAGTTTCGGCACGAATTACTATTTTTAGCAGTTTTTCGGGTCCTGAACTTCTGGAGCCATTTTGAGGCCCTAAACGACGTTTTTTGTGAAAACCGGGAGCAACATGGGCATATGGACCCATGTTTCTCACTTGAAAATTTTTAGTCCTCGGATAGATCTTTCTAACGATGTATGGTGTTGTAATGTCCCAATTCTAGCCTTAAGCTAAAATGGACATTATAGTGGTATATTTTTATTTTTTTAAATAAAAATGGGTAAGGAGACCCCTTAACCCCTTTTTATGGAGAATAACACTCCTTGTGTGAAAGGAGAAATAATAAAGAAGCTGAAATAAACACCCCATGATGTGAACATGATGAGGATCACCTTGAGTTGGCTATTTTGACCAAGTCAACAACGCTGCTTTAGAGGGATTGCTTGCTTGGGAAGATAACGTAGATTTTGGAGGGAAAGCATTCAAAAGTGAATGAAAACCATAATTTTGGGGCCTATGGTGAAAGATAGTTCATTTTCTTTATAATAACAAAGGAGCAGCTCATTTGGTTCATTCTTTGATTCAGATATTTTGTGGTGAGGCCAAGGACTTGCATATCCAGACTGTTTAACAGGATTGCAGTGCTCTTGAGCACTGGGGGTGTTCCCGGTGGGGATCCCCCACCTCTTCCTCATGGGAGGAGAGGATTTGAGCTGAATTTCCTCATTCTGGAATTTTTCCAAGCTTACTCCTTCAGTTACAATGTTATTCCTGTAGCAGGTTGATGTGTAGCTGAGGTAGCAGCAGAGGAACTCATAGAGTTCTTCCTTACTTGCCTTTTCAGTGGAGGATGGATTTCTTCATTGGAGGAGCTATAGAGAAGGATCTTGGAGCATATTTCAGATCTGTGGCATCAGGCCACTCATTCACCAACTCCCACTGCGCAGTCACTTGGAGAAACTGCGTTATTCCATGAGGGCAGTGTTGTGAGGGGTTCTTGTGCTCATCAGGAGGAGTGCTTTGAGTGAAAGGGGATTAGCCCCTTTTCCTTTAAGGACTTTAATCAGAGGAGGGAATCAGCATTTCAGATCAGCCACATCCTCATATTCATTGGTTATAGCTGCAGTGACAACTTGTTTGTCAATTTTGTATTTTGTCTGGCATTTCTAGCAATCTCCTTGAGATTGGCTAGAAATCACATCCTGAGCCCATTTTACTTTCTTGGGCCATTTTCTTTGTATTCCTTCAGCTACATTTCATTTTTATTCATTCAACAGCTGCATCTCATATAGAGACTGTGCAGTTATGTTTCCCCGACATTATATGTAGCTACAGCTACTCTGGCATTACATTGTATATTCATTTGAGGATTGGTTCTAATGCTTGAGGGTCTTATTCCTCATGATATTATTGTATATTCATGCTGATATATTAATGTAATGATGGCTGTGATATTTACCCTCTTATGGTAGATTCAGATTTTCAGAGTTCCAGACTTATGTTTTGCATATTGCTGTAAGCTCTTTCTTTGAGCATTGTATTAGAGATCTAGTTTGGGGAGATTTGTATAACCCATATAGATGCATTTATTTAATCTCATATTATGCATAGGAGTTTTATGAGGTGTTATCTAGGGCATCCCAGTGTTGGTATGTCTTATTTTTGCAGCAGCTTCATTATACAGCGTCCTCATGGACAGCTGGGGCAGGATTTCCCAAGGTGGAATATTGCATATCCATAGGCAGAATATGAGAAGGGCCAGTTAGCCTCAAGATTTCTCCTTTCTTGGAAGGAGTCATATCCTGTAAATTCCCCATCATTCAATCTCTAAAATGGACTTGCAGTAGCTCACTAAAGAAGGAAAAATGGAACATCTAAGATGTTCCCGATGGAGCAAAAAATTCCCCATTTGGGACATTACAGTGGTATCAGAGCATGATCTTGGCTCAGCCTGTGCCCAAGATCCATTTCTATTAGAAGAGGAGATTATCTTTGAAAGAGAGGAGATTTACAGGGAGACAAGGAAGAAATGAAGGAAGAGAAGGTATCCCTTCTTCTTTTCTGGGCATCATTGGAGATCTGATGAAAGGGAAAATTTTGGAGAAATTTTCTGTGAAGGGTTTGTTGATGAGACAAATCCTAGCTACTTCATGAAGGATGTGAGCATCCAGCCACACATGCAGATCCACATCACAATCCTTTGTTCACTTTCATTGCAAGGGAGTAGAGGAAAGGAATGAGGCCATGGGAGGAGCAGCAGTGCAACTCAAGGTATGGCTCATGATTGTTGGTTTGAGGGTTTCATTTTTCATTAACATGCAAATGAAAAAAACTTGTGATTCATTCACTAAGGGTTTGGTGGAGAAAAATTGGTGGAATTCATTGTGGCATAAATACAAACACTTTGCCTGCATTGGAGGGAACCAACAACATTGTCACTTTTGGAGGAGATCCATCACCACATGGAGGTGAAAGGGGAGCCATTGCTTCCATTAGAGGAGTCCTTGTGTCTTTGCAAGGAGTTCCAAATGTTTTGCATGTGGGTACCAAGACACAATTCTGGAGTCATATGTGGCATTTGTTGAGGATTATGAGATGGATAGAGGAGAAAAATGGGATTAGCATGGAGGGATGAAGAGTATTCTCCCTTATCTATTTCAGAAGGTTTCTGCACAAAGAAAAGAGACTGCACTACACAGAGGAGAGAGGGACAAATCAGTCCACTCATACATGCAGTCTGTTTTTAGATCTTGATGTCTCACTTTTTTTTGGTGGTTTTCCACTTGGGAGGCCACATGATCTAGTGATAATGAGAGGCATCATGTTTTTGGTTCACCACTCATTGGATTCCGGAGGGGTGAAGACATTAGAGGAGTCCAGCACATCGCAGTGAGTTTGGGGAATGAGCACAAGGAGGAGGGGTACACTCTCATTGTCAGTACCACCCATTCTCAACTGTTTGATTGCGCAGATAGAGTTTCTGCATGGATGGAGGACAACATCTTCATGATGCGAGATGACTACTCCATGGATTTGATGAGAGAGAGGTTACTTCCTTTGGGGAATAACTCTTTCATGCTTTGGAGTGGATGGAGGCCACTCATGCTTACATTGCCCAGGATCGGGAGATTTTTTGGAGGTGATAGTCTCTCATGCGAGGCTTATTTTCAAAGGTCCTTACTTCTATTTGAGCATGAGTAGCTGCATGATGGAAGGCAACAACATTGGAGGATGACTTTGACATGAGGGGATGTCAAGGTAGCAGGCAGCAGCGTGATGGGAGCACCATATTGCAGAATATCAGCGTTGTCTAAGTGGAGGATTGATCCGGGATGGAGGACTCAGCTTTTGGTTGAGAGGTCCCAGGATCTTGGTGCATGCATGATTTTTTATGACTAGGAGGAGGTGATAGATACATGCTTGATGATATGGTCATCTATTGTTATGGCAGGATCCTCTTGACTAGAGTTTCTAGTCCCGAGGAGAAATTTTTGCATGCAGCACATGAGGAATTCCTAGCTATGCAATTGGATGCATACTTTTCCTTGCTAGAGGAGTTAACTTTGGAGGGAATTCATCATGATATACATCAGAATATGGATAGATGCAGAGCCCGATTTATTTTGGAGAGGTTGGCACAACCATTCCCTTACTCATTGGAGGAGAGGGAGAACATTCATATTGAGCCATTTCAGCTCAAGAGCTCTAGTGCAGGATGGAGGAGGTATAATGTCATATTTTGTATTGTACTTATTTTCATTGATTGAGGAGTATGATTTATAAAGGATGATTTTTCCTTCTTTCATTTTTCATGAGGATGTACTTGCAGCTACTTGTAGCCTTGATTTTGGCTAATTATGTGATGGTTGTGGGGGAAGCCACATGTTTTTCGGTGTGCATCATTGGCACCAATTTGTATTCTCATGTTTTGATCTTATGAGGAGATGTGGTGGCAAAAAACAAGTGGCTAGTACAACACTTGTTATTTGTGATGTTGAGGTAGGCCAAGGAGGCACTGCGCAGTTCCATGAGTGGAACTAGGAACCACTCTCTAGTTGTCCTATGACAAATTGTTTTTCATTGCATATTGCTCCATTGTATTTCAGATGTTGTGCACTCATGAGGAGCATTAATTGGAGAGTATTATATGTTCAGCCTATTGGGAGCATGATTCTCCCCATTGTATATGAAGTATCTTGTAGGAGACACCATGGGAAAACCATGATTTCCACATTGCTACTTGTGCTCTTCTTGTGGGAGAAACCACTTGGAGAATTGGCAGAGGCATTTCATGGCTGGATATTTGGATGGGGTAGCTTGGTCCACTCTTGGAGGCCATATCAATTCAGACCAAGGATAGAGGCAACCCCATATGTTCTAAAAAGGGAGAGAAGAGCTTATTAGGGAAGCAACAAAACTCTCCATTCAGCCCCATTACATTGCAGGATCAAGGGCAAGATTTCCATTTGATGATAGCATGGATGAGGAGATCACTAATGGGATTATATTTTCCCATGCATGTCATCACTCCTACCTTGAGGAGGCCATGTTTCAGTAGGGATATTTCCACCTACACCTTCTATCTTTCAGGGTGTACACCATTCCGATTTGCATACTTGGAGGAGGCATTGGAGGAAATTTTTATTGCAGCATATCTTGAGTAGCGGTGGAGATTGTTGATGTGGAGGCCATAAGAGAAGAAGGGGGAGAAAATTGTGTTCTCTCTATGCAGTTGCTTGAGGAAAAGCAACCTGTGGGAGGGGAGGACTGTAATGTCCCAATTTTAGCCTCAAGCTAAAATGGACATTATAGTGGCATATTTTTATTTTGTTAAATAAAAATGGGTAAGGAGACCCCTTAACCCCTTTTGATGGAGAATAAAACTCCTTGTGTGAAAGGAGAAATAATAAAGCAGCTGAAATAAACACCCCATTATGTGAACATGATGAGGATCACCTTGAGTTGGCTATTTTGACCAAGTCAACAACGCTGCTTTAGAGGGATTTCTTGCTTGGGAAGATAACGCAGCTTTTGGAGGGAAAGCATTCGAAAGTGAATGCAAACCCTAAATGTGGGGCCTATGGTGAAAGAGAGTTCATTTTCTTTATAGGAATGAAGGAGCAGCTCATTTGGTTCATTCTTTGATTTAGATATTTCGTGGTGAGGCCAAGGACTTGCATATCCGGGTTGTTTAGCAGGATTGCAGTGCTCTTGAGAACTAGGGGTGTTCCCTGTGGGGATCCCCCACCTCTTCCTCATGGGAGGAGAGGATTTTAGCTGAATTTCCTCATTTTGGAATTTATCCAAGCTTACTCCTTCAGTTACAACGTTTTTCCTGTAGCAGGTTGATGTGTAGCTGGGGTAGCAGTAGAGGAACTCATAGAATTCTTCCTTACTTGCCTTTTCCGTGGAGGATGGATTTATTCATTAGAGGAGATGTAGAGAAGGCTCTTGGAGCATATTTCAGATCTGTGGCATCAGGCCACTCATTCACCAACTCCCACTGCGCAGTCACTTGGAGAAACTGCGTTATTCCATGAGGGCAGGGTTGTGAGGGGTTCTTGTGCTCATCAGGAGGAGTGCTTTGAGTGAAAGGGGATAAACCCCTTTTCCTTTGAGGACTTTAATCAAAGGAGGGCATCAGCATTTCAGATCAGCCACAGCCTCATATTCATTGGTTACAACTGCAGTGACAACTTGTTTGTCAATTTTGTATTTTGTCCGGCATTTCTAGCAATCTCCTTGAGATTGGCTAGAAATCACATCCTGAGCCCATTTTCCTTTCTTGGGCCATTTTCTTTGTATTCCTTTAGCTAAATTTCATTTTTATACATTCAGTAGATGCATCTCATATAGAGACAATGCAATTATGTTTCCTCGACATTTTGTGTAGCTGCAGCTACTCCGACATTGCATTGTATATTTATTAGAGGATTGGTTCTAATGCTTGAGGGTCTTATTCCTCATGATATTCCTGTATATTCATGCTGATATATTAATGTAATGATGGCTGTGATATTTACCCTCTTATGGTATATTAAAATTTGTAGAGTTCCAGACTTATGTTTTGCATATTGCTGTAAGCTCTTTCTTTGAGCATTATATTAGAGATCTAGTTTGGGGAGATCTGTATAACCCATCTAGATGCATTTCTTAAATCTCATATTTTGCATAGGAGTTGTATGAGGTGTTATCTAGGGCATCCCAGTGTTGTTATTTCTTATTTTTGCAGCATCTTCCTTATACAGCGTCCTCATGGACAACTGGGGCAATATTTCTCTAGGTGGAATATTTCATATCCATAGGCAGAGTCTGAGAAGGGCTATTTAGCCTCAGGATTTCTCCTTTCTTGGAAGGAGTCATATCCTGTAAATTCCTCATCAGTCAATATCTGAAATGGAATTGCAGTAGCTCACTAAAGAAGGAAAAATGGAACATCTAAGATGTTCCCGACGGAGCAAAAATTTCCCCTTTTGGGACATTACAGGTGTGCGTCAAACATAGATCATATGCCAAAGTTACATCCCTGGGAAGTTGAAACACTAATTTACCCAATGGGGCCCATAGTTTTGGCGCTTCATCTCCTAAGGTTAGGGTTTTGGATGTGCATGGTTTTCCATTGTTTCTAAATAATAAATAAGCCCTCAAGACTTATTGTAACACAGTTCAGAGGCCTGTAGCCGCCACATCTCTTCTCAGAGATAAGCTACCATCGCCCTAGCTAGTTTATTTCCATTATGTCAGTAAGAAAATTTTAGTTCTTTGATATTAATGAAATGAAGTGTTATTTTACATCTTTGTATTTATGGTTATATGTGTATTCTATTGCGTTCCTACATAAATCCAGATCATTAAGGGCACGACTGGAGGAGATTGTGCCAGATCATCTACTATGTTGTAAGTGTGGGCGACTTTGGCAGAAGCAAAACTTTAGCGTAATGGCCCTTTGTGGATCTTGGGAATAACCTCGGCCCATGGCTGATGGATCTATAAGGGAGCATTGGGTGTAGAAATGGACTTTGTGGAAACTTTGGTTTGGGACTTGGTTGCAGACAAAGAAGGTCACTTTCCATATTGGCGTGATCAGGTCTAACGGTTGACATCAGTGGTATTAACCTCTTCAGAATTCATCATGAGAATCTGGTATTCAGGGGTACTAGACTGTGAAGGTTGAGGGGCAGCCTGACCTTGAGGAGGTTGGGCAGCCACATATCCTTGCTGAGGGAAATAATTAGTGAACACAGTCGGTTGAGCTAGCATGATATTTGGAGGAGCCGAAGCAGTGGCTTGTTGTCCTTTAGATGATGCTTCTGCTTCCCACAACTAGCGCATTTGGGGTAGAAGGGAAAAATCATGAGTATAATGGCCATGGACACCAAAACAAGAACAAGACCTATTCATATGAAGAGGCATGTTTTGCTTGGGCTTATCACCATGTTGTTGGTTGTTGGTGTTAGCCTGGTTCCCCTGGGGTGCGTTCGGTTGGTTACCTTAACATCCTTGATTACCTTGCATTGGTTGACTTTGGTTTCCTTTCATTTTTTTCTTGGAATTAGGCGGATTAGTCACACTCTGTTGCGCATACACATGACTCTGAGGGGGAGGTGGCTAGTGCGATGGAGGTTAAGAAGGAACGGGAGGCTGGGGTGCTAATGCTAGAGGGTCTAGAGCACTAGGCTATGAGTAAGGATAGAAAGGAGTTTGAGAAACATTGGGGTAAACAGGTTGAGCAACAGTTGGCCCTGACATTGGTTGATGCAATGCGGAAAATGCGTAAGGTGTGCTTTGTCCTGGATACATGCTGCTGGGAGGGGGATAAGTGCGAGAGGATTTGGCCCCTCCCCGAGGGAAGGCATAACCCATGGGAGGATGAGTATACAGATGTGAAATAGATCCAATGATTCCGTCGGTGACGTGAGATGCCCTCAGTGGGTTGGCACCACCAGGTCCAGGAAGATTCGGTAAAATGGTATAAACATAACTGTATTGGGCATAGATCAAGTCATATTTCAACATGACTTGGAGAGCTTATTCCTTGGTCTAAGGAAAGTGAGATGTGAAATATTTACCAATAGAAGGAAAAAGCATTCTGAGAAACCAATCCATATAGACATGATCGTCGAATGTAGGAGCTCAACATAAGCTCCTCCTTCTATGCCATTCTTGGACATGGTCAGAAAGGTGAGTGGTAGAAGTTTGACAGAAAGATGTCAAAAACTCATTATTAGTATCATATTAGAGAGGTAGCGGGATGTAGGACATAAATGCTTTAGCAAGAGTCATAAAAGTGGAATGTGAGGCAATGGTCTGGTCAACATACCACTTTATAACTTCTCCAGTGAGCATACGTTGGAATAACCGAAGATGGATGGAGTCATCCGTGATAGAATTGGATGACCACATGTGAAAGGAGCGGACATGATTGGTAGGGTCCTCTCCAGTGTTTCCTTTGAACTTAGGGATGTCGGAAGGAAGCTTAGTTGGCATAACATGCCAACCTGGATTGTGGAGTATATGGTTGTTAATTAACTAGATAAAATCGGGGAGGCTTAAACCTGCCATAAAAGGTAGCAAAGGAGTATCTAAAATGGTTTTGGTAGTGGTTCCACTAGTAGTAGCTCTAGAATTACGGTTGAGGCTACCACTAGCTTGAGGACCATGTAATATTCCTAATTAGCACCGCTAATTGGAATATTTGATTTTGTATAGTTTTTCCAACTATATTTAATTAATAAATAAAAGTGAGAAAAGGGGCCTAACTCACTTAAATAAAATAAAGTGTTTCCCTAGTAGAGGCAACGTTATAACTTAAGGGGAAGCCTTGGGGGTCCACACCACGCATGAGAGGAGGCTCACGTAGCCTCTAGGAGCTTCTGCGCAGTCTTATGAGGAGCACGTGGGAGAGAGAGGGACCACGTAGGTTTTTGAGGAGGGCCAGCGTTATAAAAGGAGGGAGAGCCATCTCATTTGGAATTCTTGTTGTTGATGATATTTGAGCTAGACTTTTGTCTTCTTGAGCACGCTAGCTGTTTAGCTTGTCTGCAGCACTGTTTAGTGCATTGAGTGTCTCCGGTCGGAGATCTCGCCCTTAGCCCCGGGGGACTTCGAGTGCCTGCTCGGGCAAGGTTTTCCTTCAGTCTTTTGTGGGAAATTTGGTTGTTTGTTTGCGGTGGAGCTGGGCTTCTGTTGGTGACTGCGCAATCCCTGGGAGAGAGGATGCAGTTCTTGTTGGGATGTTCTGTTGCGGGTTTTTCTGTAGGAGATTCAGTGAGATCTGGTGTGGAGATTCAGTCCTTATCAGTGGGAGATTTTCCAGGGAGTTTGTTGCCCTATTTCAGCATCTTTCATTTGGCATCTGCGCTGAGCCTGGAGGGACAACGTAATTCCTTGAGGAGGGTTCCTTGGGTGATTTTCGGAGGCTGACCATTTTCTATATGGTTTCTGGGTTTTGTCCAGGGTGGTGAGTTCAGGTGTTCTACATATTTTCAGCACATTCCGGCAAGGGGATCAGACCCTAGTTCTAGTCCATTCCAGCAGCAGCAGTTTACGGCAGTTTCTTCCAGTAGCTGGGACGCAGTTTCTTGTAGCAGCCATTTCCTGTTTTTCTGAGAGGGTTCTTCACTTGCCTTGTGCAAGTATATGTGCATTTATTCTGATTATCCATTTTATCTCATTATATTCTCAGATTAATAAAATGGCTTATCATTCTCGGCATTTTTATGTGTCTTGGCTTAATGCTCTATTTCCGGAATTTTCTATATTGTTGTATGCTTGTATTGCTGTCTATTTCCCTTTTGGGATATTACAGTGGTATCAAAGCATAGATCTGGCTCAGCCTGTGGAGCTAGCAGTCTATGAGGCCGAGGGATAGACCCCACATCTGTTACCGGGGTAAGAGATACAGAGACGTTGAGCGTAGGTTGGAGAACACCTACGGAGAGGGGGACTGTATTCGAGTGGTGGACACAGATCAGGAGCAGCCTGTGACAGAGCAGGAGCAGCCTGTGACAGATACAGAGCAGGAGCAGCCTGTGATAGATACAGAGCAGGAGCAGCCTGTGGTGGACGCAGAGCAGCAGGGTCCTATGGCAGACGAGGAGGATGCGAGGAGATTTAGAGATGCGCTCCTCCAACACATGCAGGATGTGAGGAGGCAGATGGAGTCGGTGGGACAGAGACTCACTGCGTTGGAGGTTAGGCAGCGGGAAACCCCAAGGGGTTTTCAGATCGGTGAGGGATCGGGCACGTCCCACCATATGCCAGAGCGTGATGCTATTCCCATCATGGCATCACATGCACCCACGCAATCCACTATGCCCACATTCCTAGCAGAGGACACAGGGGTAGGAGCACAGCGGGATCCAGAGCCTGAGCGTGGCTAGATGGACACCTACATTGTAGAGTACCTGGCACGTGGGCCGGGGATCAGAGATCTTATCTCATTCAGAGATTATGTTCAGCTCCAGTGTGATGGTAGACCCCGTGATCATCACAGAGGGCACAGGCATCATCATGATGACCACCACGCATCTAGCAGATTTCATTTGCCCACGTTTGATGGCTCATCAAACAGTTCGGCAAAGTCTTGGGTAGAGAAGTTGGACATCTATTTCCAGCTTAATCAGATGTCGCAATCAGAGGCCATTAAGGTGGCAACATTACATCTGGATGGTGAGGCCCAGGACTGGTGGTTTCATGGGATGACGACACTCGGGCATTCTATAGTGGGGGCATATGCCGAGTTTACCTGGAGGGTGATAGAGCGTTTTGACAGGAGGGATCCGGAGCAACACTTCGTTGAGCTGACGAAGCTCAAGCAGACTGGGAGCCCAGAGACTTACATTTCAGATTTCTTAAGGGTTTCAGTGATGGTGCTAGATCTATCCGCAGCTCAGATGGTCTACATGTTTGTGGAGGGGTTAGCAGAGCCACTTCGTGGCCTAGTCAGGTCGACTAGACCAGCTACACTTCAGGATGCCATCAGCAGGACCCGATATTTACAGGATGTCTTACCCAGGACTCGGACACCTTACCCCCAGAGACAGGCTTTCCAGCCTAAGAGGAAGGATACGAGGATTCCGCCTCCCAAGGGGAATCCTGGGCGAGTGTAGGTTGATGATGAGGCCAGGAGGGAGCTGAAGAAGAAGCGGTTGCGCTTCACTTGCCAGGAGCCATGGGCACCGGGACATAGATGTGCTGCAGGGAAAGAAAATTTCATTGAGGTCTTCTCCGAGAGCAGCGGGGAAGATGATGAGGAGGATGATGTGGAGGCAGGAGATAGTTGTGCACTGTAGGGTACCTTACCACCTCCACCACTAGCAGCAGGTGGTACGTCATTTTCACCTACTGGGGGAGCTCTAGCAGCATTGCGGGGAGTTCCTAAGTACTTGACGCTACGCGTATGAGGGACAGTGCGTGGCCAGCGAGTCTCAGTCTTGGTCGATAGTGGGGAAACCCACAACTTCATTGATGCACAGATGATAGAGCGGAGGGGTATATAGACTGAGAGTTTTGATGGATTTTCTGTTTTGGTCCCAGGAGATCAGACCATGGTGTGTGCTCGGTATGTTCCCGAGTTATCAGTGACGATGGGCACCTATACATTGACAGATCATTTCTTTGTGGTCGATATTCCGGACACCAACATGATACTGGGTGTTCAGTGGCTTATTACACTAGGGAAGGTCACGACGGATTGGAAGGCCCTAGAGATGGAGTGGGATGATCCCAAGACAGGGAGGCATGAGAAGATACAGGGATAGCACACATATCTGCCTCAGACTGTGTCGGCACATCGGATGGAGGAAACCTTCCGTAAGGGAGACATAGAGTGGGCAGTAGAGCTGCGGGCATCGGAGGCAGCGACTATAGGACAGGCAGTGCATCCAGAGGTACAGACTATCCTTGACAGGTATGCCATAGTATTTGGGGATATTCCGCCAGGGCAGCCACCGGATCGGGGGTTTGAGCATACTATTGAGCTTGAGCAGGGTATACAGGCAGTGATCACCACACCCTATAGGCATCCCAAGGCTTATCGGGATGAGATCGAGCGAGCTATTCAGGAGTTGCTGGCCCTTGGGCACATTCGGCCGAGCACGAGTCCTTTTGCTTCTTCTGTGGTGTTGGTGAAGAAGAAGGACGGCACATTGCGGATGTGCATCGATTACAGGGCTCTGAACAAGAAGACCCTGAAAAAAAGGTACCCCATTCCCAGGATCGATGAGCTGATGGACGAGTTGAGAGGAGCCCGGTTCTTCTCAAAGATTGATTTGAGATCTAGGTACCATCAGATACGCGTGAGGGAATAAGACATTCCCAAGACCACCTTCAGGTGTCATTATGGGCACTTCGAGTTTCTAGTTATGCCTTTTGGGCTGACCAATGCACCCGCTACCTTTCAGTCGTGCATGAACCATATCTTCAGGGGTCATCTGAGGAAGTTTGTGCTAGTCTTCTTCGATGACATACTCATATATAGCAGGACTTGGGAGGAGCATCTCCAACATATTGAGACAGTATTGCGCATTTTGGAGGAGCAGCAGTTCTATGCCAAGCTCTCCAAATGTGAGTTCGGGTTGATGGAGATGCTGTACTTGGGGCATATTATAGGAGTGGACGGGGTGAGAGTCCACGAGGAGAAGATCAGGGCCATCAGAGATTGGCCAGAGCCGAGAAACGTGACTGAGCTTCGGGGATTTATTGGCATTTGCACTTACTACAGGAAGTTCGTCAAGGGTTTCTCACAGCTTGCTGCACCCCTCACAGACTTGATGAGGAAGGGGGCATTCAGTTGGTCCGATACAACACAGCGAGCCTTTGATAGGCTCAAGGAGGTGATGAGTAGCTGCCCCGTGCTTGCATTGCCGGATTTCACGCAGCCATTTATCTTGGAGTGCGATGCGTCAGGAGAGGGGATTGGCGCAGTACTGATGCAGGGTGGTCATCCTATAGCTTTTGAGAGCCGGAAACTCCTTCCGCATGAGAGGTTGTATTCCATATACGACAAGGCGATGTTGGCCATTATGCATGCATTGGCCAAATAACGACAGTATTTAGTGGGCAGCAGATTCAGGGTGAGATCAGATCACAACAACCTTAGGTACTTTCTGGAGCAGAAGCAGTTGCAGGAGAGGCAGCAGAAATGGATCAGTAAGATCCAAGCCTATGACTTTGACATTGAGTACGTCAAAGGCAAGAATAACGTGGTAGCAGATGCCCTTTCACGTAGACCAGCCACGTTATCTCTTATGAGCTTGGACACTGATTGGAGGGCTCGACTATTGGTGGAGTACTCCAAGGACAGGTTTGCATGTGAGGTATTGGATGGGCAGGTAGCAGATGACAGATACAGGGTGGTTGATGAGATTATCTACTATAGGGACATGATCTTCTTGACTGAGGGGTCTCAGCTTAAGAAGAAGATAATCCATGCATCTCATGATTCTCCATTGACTGGCCATCAGGGGTTTACCAAAACCTACAGGGCCATTAGAGAGAGGTTCTCATGGAAGGGCCTCAAGGAGGACGTACTCCAGCATGTCAGGGAGTGTGATGTTTGTCAAAGAAACAAGGGAGAGATGAGCCATCCCGCAGGGTTGTTGCAGCCTCTTCCCATTCCAGAGGGGAAATGGGAGAGTGTATCGATGGACTTCATCACAGGATTGCCCACGGTGCAGGGCAAGGATTGCATCTTTGTCGTCGTTGATCGACTGACGAAGTATGCTCATTTTTTTGCCATATCCGTGCACTACACAGCAACACAGGTGGCCAAGTTGTTCTTCAGAGAGATTTTCAGGTTGCATGGTCTACCTAAGACCATTATCAGTGACAGGGACAGCCGCTTCATGGGCGGATTCTGGCAGGAGCTTTTCCGGCTAGTGGGGACAGAGTTGACACTGAGCACTAGTTATCACCCACAGATGGACGGACAGACAGAGATAGTTAACAAGTGGCTGGAGGGCTACTTGCGTAACTATTTCAGTGGGCAGCAGAGGGCATGGCTGAAGTGGTTGCATTTGGGAGAGTATTGATACAACACGACGCATCACATGTCCATTGGTATGTCGCCGTTCTATGCTTTGTATGGGTATCATCCCTTATCTTTTGTGGACGTGATGTTTGGTGTTAGCAGGGCTCCGAGAGCCAAGATCTAGATCCAAGAGAGTCAGGATATCCTCCGAGCTCTCAAGGATAACATGGCCACAACACAGAATCAGCAGAATCTGTATGCTGATAGGGGTTGGGTGGAGAGACAGTTTGAGGTAGGAGACTTGGTCTACCTGCGATTACAGCCATATCGACAGTCTTCACTTAAGCAGAAGGGGGCTAAGAAGCTTAAGCCCCGCTTTTATGGGCCATACAGGGTGATACGCAGGATTGGGCAGGTTTCATATGAGTTAGAGCTGCCCCAAGGCAGCAAGATCCATAACATTTTTCACGTATCATGCCTGAAAAAGGCATTGGGCCAGCAGGTGACAGTCACGGATGAGCTACCACCTACGGATGATGAGGGGCATCTGGTGTTGCAGCCAGAGGCCATTATTGATACCAGGGAGAGGCAGCTGCGGAGTAGGATGATCCGGGAATTCTTGGTGAGGTGGAAGAATTTGCCGGATGAGGATGCCACTTGGGAGGATGAGAAGATTTTACAGCATCCATCACTTCAGTTGCTTGAGGACAAGCAACATTTTTCCAGGGGAGACTGTAATATTCCTAATTAGCACCGCTAATTGGAATATTTGATTTTGTATAGTTTTGTCGACTATAGTTAATTAATAAATAAAAGTGAGAAAGGGGGCCTAACTCACTTAAATAAAATAAAGTGTTTCCCTAGTAGAGGCAACATTATAACTTAAGGGGAAGCCTTGGGGGTCCACACCACGCATGAGAGGAGGCTCACGTAGCCTCTAGGAGCTTCTGTGCAGTCTTATGAGGAGCACGTGGGAGAGAGAGGGACCACGTAGGGTTTTGAGGAGGGCCAACGTTATAAAAGGAGGGAGAGCCATCTCATTTGGCATTCTTGTTGTTGATGATATCTGAGCTAGAATTTTGTCTTCTTGAGCACGCTGGCTGTTTAGCTTGTCTGCAGCAATGTTTAGTGCATTGAGTGTCTCCGGTTGGAGATCTCGCCCTTAGCCCCGGGGGACTTCGAGTGCCTGCTCGGGCAAGGTTTTCCTTCAGTATTTTGTGGGAGATTTGTTTGTTTGTTTGCGGTGGAGCTAGGCTTCTGTTGGTGACTGCGCAGTCCCTGGGAGAGAGGACGCAGTTCTTGTTGGGGTGTTCTGTTGCGGGTTTTTCTGTAGGATATTCAGTCAGATCTGGTGTGGAGATTCAGTCCTTATTAGTGGGAGATTTTCCAAGGAGTTTGTGGCCCTATTTCAGCATCTTTCATTTGGCATCTGCGCTGAGCCTGGAGGGACAGCGTAATTCCTTGAGGAGGGTTCCTTGGGTGATTTTCGGAGGCTGACAATTTTCTATATGGTTTCTGGGTTTTGTCCGGGGTGGTGAGTTCAGGTGTTCTACAGATTTTAAGCTCATTCCGGCAAGGGGATCAGCCCCTAGTTCCAGTCCATTCCAACAACATCAGTTTACGACAGTTTCTTCCAGCAGCTGGGACGCAGTTTCTTGTAGCAGACATTTCCTGTTTTTCTGAGAGGGTTCTTCACTTACCTTGTGCAAGGATAGGTGCATTTATTCTGATTATCCATTGTATCTCATTATATTCTCAGATTAATAAAATGGCTTAGCATTCCCGGAATTTTTATGTGTCTTGGCTTAATGTTCTATTTCCGGCATTTTCTATATTGTTGTATGCTTGTATTGTTGTCTATTTCCCTTTCGGGATATTACAGACCAGCACCTGCATTGGTGCCTGACATGGTGAAGAAATGAGGTGGAGGAGAACCAGGTACGGAATCTGATGGAGGACCCGATGGACCAGAATCAAAGTTGGTATGAGGACTCAGCAGAGGACTAACTCAAATTATACACTTTCGAGTAAGTATTCCTAACGGAAACCAAGGATGAAGGAGTCTCCAGGATAAGTGCCTTGGGGGCGCAATGATGGAAAGACACACAAATAACCCAAAAAGATGGAAGAGTGATAAAAAAAGGCTCAGAGGGGCAGATAAATTAATCATGATGTTTATGTCTTGGCTTGGCAGTGTAAACCAAGTGCTCTTCTCTTTAGGTGTGTGTGTGTAATCCGCATGTTAATTTTAATGAAGCCCATATGGTTGTATAAAGAAAAAAGAAAAAATGTTGAATAACTGTAAATAAAACTGAAATGACAGTAAAATAAACAGCTAAAGATGCATAAATTCAACCCAAAAGAAAGCTTCCCAAATAAATTTTCTAAGAGGAGGGCGAAATTGACTCAAAAAACAAAAGACAAAAAAAATGTCTAAGGTCTAAGGGAAAGGGATCGAATGACCTAGATCTATTGGAAAAGGTGCAAAAAATAGCAAGAAACCAGAGGGAAGAATGCTGCAAAAGGGAGGCGAAAGGTTACAACCCTAAGGGAAATAAGGGGAACCCTAAGGGAGAGACAAAAAAAAACTCAAGAGGGGATTTTGGATGGAATAATAACCAATCTAAAAGGATCTGAAAGAAGGATAGATCAGACCCTAAACAATGGTTGAAAGCGCTGCAAAATCTCAGACTACCTACTCAGCTAAACCCCTCCTAAAAAGGTGGAAGCATACTGAAACCCTAAGGGGCTTGTTCCTACTTAAAGGAGACAAACAGAGCATATCCAGGCCTAAGACGGGCAGCTTGAGAAAGAGGTCAAAAAACCCTGAACAGTGCTTATGGTAAACCTTGATAGTCACACAAAAAATCTTACAAAAAGTTGTAGTTTGCAGGTACTGACCTGTTAGCTGTTGAAATCGCAGTTTCTGGCCCCACAGGTGCGACATGGGAAGGGAACAAAGAATGATTTCACCAATCCCCCTCAATGGGATGGGTTCTTGGCTTTCCTCATCGCTTCAGATCCAAAATTTTCTCTCACTCAATGGTGTAGAAAACTCAAGACGTGTTGAACTCTATGGGAGCTCAAGAAGCAAAATAATAATAAAAGTGATCAAAGTATGACAATGACAAAAGGATCAAAGTCTAACCATGATAAAAGGATCAAAAGTAAATAATGAATGGAAAACCCTCCTATTTATAACAAAATATTGAGTTATCCTTGATAATGGTGCATAATGAAATATTATTAACCAATATCTAGATCTAAGTGCTTGGAATATTTTATTATATTTTGTTGGAGGGAAAATTAATTTAAATTGGTTAAATCCATTTATTTAGAAATAATAAATAAAAAAATTATCTATTTATCATTTCAAGAATGGCGTTAAGGAATAATTTAACAAATAATGATTTATTTTATTACTCCTAAACGATTTAGTCAAATTTAATGAGGAATATTAATTAAATAATGATTTAATTAATTATTCCTCGAGAATAATATGATAAATAATGATTTATCTAATTATTTCTCATTAATTGGGTTAAATATGACCATGAATATTATTTAAACAGTGGTTTAATTAATTTTTCCTAGAGGAAAATCAAATAAATAAGGATTTATTTAATTATTCCTCATGGGGTTTCTTGTTTGAACGAGAAATAACTTAATAAAATGTGGTTTATCAAATTATTTATTATAGTGAAAGAACTTTTACTATGGTAAAATTGGTCTTACATGGTGTACTTCGATCCATCTAATTGTAAATGGGTAGATGACTAAAAAATGGTGTAACAACATGAATGTTTTGTATATTTTTCTCCATGTGGCCTATGTAGTCTTATCAACAAAAAATTGTGTGTCTGCATATATGAGAATGTTTGGATTTTTAAATTCTATAAGTTACTCAGTTCTTTATTTTGAGAGTTCTTTGGAGGTCACTTTACAAGGTAGCATGGCTCCAACAGATGATGACATAGTGGCAATAATTGCAACACATACACTTGTTTGTGGAAACACAGTCATAATGACAAGATAAGCTTAAAACATCATGCTTGTGCAATAATACTTTTAAATCATGTACAAATATCCATTACATGTGATTTTCCACGAAAAAATATGAATGACAGTGAAAAATGGCTTGCATGCTTGAGAAAATAGACATTCAAATTAGGAGGGTGAACTTTCAAAGAATATAGGGATGAACAGGGTCATTCAGGGATTTGTAGTGTGCTCATGTGCTCAAGGGAGTGGAGACAAACACCTAGGGTGCATTGGCATACTTTGAAAATTCGAAGGGATGAAATGATGGGTATTTAGGTCTTCCCTATGTGCTCATGCACTCAAGGGGAAAGAGAGGGTGCACTGTCACACTCTAGAGGCACAAAGGATGATGCAGTCAAGTATTCAGGCCTTTGAGATGCATTTATGTGCTCAAAATAAAGGAGGGTGCACTGTCACATTCCGAAGGGCCAAAGGAATATGCTTCATGTCTTCGTGATGTGCTCATGCGATCAAGGTAGGGTGCAATTCTTCGTGATGAATAAGTGCGCTCTAGAGGAAAACTTGATCATTCATGGTGCATTTTTTGAGATTGATCGGGCTTCAAGCTCAAGAAGTGCACTCTACCTGTTGGAAGCTTAGAAACAATTTTAAATGGTAGGATTTGATGAAAGGATGAGGAGAAGAAAGATTTTCAAGGCTATATAGTTGTTGTCGCATTCACGATGAAATATGAAAAGGTTGAGAATGTCAAGAGTTGTTGCATGTGTTAGCAGATTAACACTTGCAACATGAATATTGAACATAAACTCCAACAATCAAATTGAAAAAAAAAACAATAAGAAAATCAAGAAAGACAATAAAATCATGAAAAATATTCGACATGAAAAAATTACTTGCAGTGCTGGTTGATGAAGAGTTTCTTGATTCCCAGTTGTGTTCCTAACTCAAATCGAATGATTAACTAAGTTGATTTACAAAAGTTAACATGAAAAATTGAATCATGCATGAATGCCACTTATCGACAAGTGAAAGGATTAGTTAAGAGAAGTTAAGTGGGCTCCTATTTTCTAGGAGTGTTCCCACATGCCATAATTTTCTCATGCATACATTCAAGAATTTCACATTCCTTTGGCACGAAGGAGTGTGCTCGGGTAGGGCGCACTTGCTCAACATGAAGGAATGTGGTCAAGGAAGGAGCAATTTTTCAGCCCGAAGGAGTGCAGTCAACTCAAGTGAAAATGTTTCTCAAATTTGAGTGTGATTTTAACCTTAAAGAGTGTTTTTCTTGTTTTTTTTTCTTTTTCCACTTTTGTGTGATTTTCGAGTGTGTGCATGGCATAAAGTAAATTTTATAACTCAAGATAAGTGTCGCATTAGCATAATCATGGGTTAGATAACTTGAACGCTTCTAAAGGTTAGGTGACAACACTTAGGCAACATTGACTTAGGAGAATGCGACACTAGGAGAACACGCACAGAAAAAAAAAAAAAAAAACAAACAATGTGATGACACTAAGAGGATTGAAACGATAGTTAATGTAGGCCCCAAAATTGAAATAGGAAATTTTTTTGGAGGGTTGTTGTCACAGCACAAACATTTTATTGAGATATAGAACCATTAGTAGCCTTGCATAGTGAGGATAGAACTTTCAAATCACATATTTCTTTGACATCACTCTTTCAAACTTGGTCAAATTGATAATTGTTAGAACTATAAGAACCTAAATTACATAAAACAGAATTAAGTTTAATTTCTTCAAAATATACCTAAAAATTCTTTACTTGATCAATTGTAAACATGGGTTGGATCGTCTCCTCATCACTTTTCGAATAATAAAACAAGAGAGATTCCTATGATTTCGTGAGAGAATTTGTAGGCAGATATAAAGTAACATGATTTACAACCCTTTCATTGGAAATCAACATGCTACAAGACCTACATCCTATGAACACATTCATAGTAGCAAGCCACGGCTCCAAAGGGTTATCGAAATCCCTCTAGCTTTCGATTTAGTTTGTCCGACCATGAAGTGCACTAGATATTCCCATAAATCAAGGAAAACAATCACATCATCCAAAAGTCCTTCTGGTTTAATCCTAGACCATTCTTTTAATTCAAGAACAATTGGGGTAGGATGAATATAATTATCTCAAGTAGATTCATGGTATCTGTAGTCATGATGTTGATGGAGACTTCAATTTCGATCAAAGTATTAGGAATACACACTCCATTAATATGTACTGGAATAATAGGACTTCCAGGATCAAGATATTTATTTTCTAAATTATTTCTGGTAATTGCATCAATTCACTCCACCAATATGAATAGTCGGTGGATATTTCCATTTCCTCCCTGGCTTCTTTAGGAACAACTCCCTCATTGTTTTAGTGTACATGGGTATGTCTGAAATAGCTTGCAACAAGGTAATTTTAACAACCTCTTTCCTTAATTCATTAATCACGTCATGCTCTAATGTTTTTATTAGTTCACTCTCATCCAAACTCTCAAGAAATGAGGGATTTAATGGAAATTTCGAGGACCTAATTTCTTGCTAAGGGGTTGTATGTCTAATGGTTATTTCTATAGGGGTGGGAACTTATTCCTCTACAATAATGGGGTTAGAACTTGACAACACGTTCCTTGACCATAAATTAATATCCTATACTTCTATAGGAGTAAAAACATTGGTTGGGAAGGGTTGAAACTCAAATTTTAGGACAAAATGGGATGCTTTATTATTCGGCTTAGTTACACGTTGAATATGAAACTAGTTTTACCTAGAAGATTAGGTAGAAGGTAGTTACAATTGGGTGTTTAGAGGTTGTTGAGATGTTGGTGTCTATTAGTTCTAAGGGGACTTTTGAGGCTATGGAGGATATCGAGGTGGAAGCAGATAAGGATATGGTTGGAGAGGTCCATAGCCTAGTCCTCACCAACCTTGTTTCCAAGATTGGCTCTGAGGTGGATGATGTGGCCACATTCCACGGTGCATATTGTAAATTAGAAAAACGTGAAAAACTTGCGGAATTAGGATCAAAAGGCATACCTTGAGGCCTAGGTTGCCACAACTTCTTGGTTGTTAATGAATACAATCGCTCCATTGTAAGCTCATCCCTGTGGTATACCACTTTAAGTCTTAGTAGAGAAGGACAACTCTCCATAGAGTGATCTTCTACATAAGGGTGCATACAATGATTTATCGAGAGGGAAATATTTTCTAGGGTGTTTCTTTCGACATATGGGGAAAAACATAGCAATGGTAGCATGATATTCCTCTTGTTTTTTCTTAAAAATAAGAGTGTCAAGTTGTAGACTCAAATTACTTAATATATCCATTTTAAAATTTTCCAAAAGATTCCATAATTTTGTCCCCGTCACCCCTAGTGGAAGTCAACTTCTGATTTTTAAGAAGATCACGAGAGCTTTTCACTATTCATTCTTGTCCATGTGAATATCTCTTGGAAACTTCAGTGATATCATCAAAATTAAACACCCAGATATCTCCTACTCCCATCAAATTTAACACCTTCATCGATCTTCCATCACACCCTTTAAGAAAATAAGATTCTTTATTTCAGGATCCAAGTTATGCTTCCTGGCACATTGAATATTATATAAAAATTTCTCCATATAGTCTTCCAAAATTTTGTCTTCCCTCTACACCATTCTAAAAATTTTCCTTTTTTAATTCGCGAGCCTTGCAATAATCCTGATAATTCTTAAGTAATGCCTATCTCATGCCTTCCCAAGTGGTGATGCTCTTTTCCGGTAGTCCCATGAACCACCGAAAAGTAGAATATTTACAGGTAGCTGTAAATAACTTCAACTTTTGTGCGTCAGTCAAATATTCCATATTACGACATAAGACATCAAATTCAAATAGAAAAGTGTCAGGATCCTCAATTACCAACCCTTGAAAGTGTGGAAGTACTGATGGGGAAATATTCTTTATTTGTAATTAGCAGTTGGATCAACAATTGGAAAACCAAAAGTCATCTCATTCTCCTTCTTTGGTTGGTTCTTCTCACCTTCCCCTTCAACCATTTCATTACCTACGAAAAAGTTGAATTCATATTCCAGCGAAGGAACTGTAGTATTTGGGTTACTATGAAGTGGTAACCCCACTCCTCTTCCTAGTAGTGTTTCAATAACACGACCTTTGGAGGAAGTGGCAGGGTGATCTACTCTCCTGACTACCGATTCTTTGCCCAAATTATTCAACACTTCACCTTCTCTTCTCCTATCAGTGATATTAATTTCCAACTTAGTACTAGGGATTATTTATGTTTTATCTTGGAGTATCAAAATTTACCTTACCTCTACCTTTCCTACATCTCCCTCGACGCATACAGTACCAATATCATCTAGATCCAGTGAAATAGGAAACCCACAAAACATGGACATGTGGGCTCTTACCACTCATCTTACTACTCCTACCAATCTATGTTTGAGGATTCTTAGACACTGCAGATAAGGAAATATAATCAAAAACTTATCCAATCAAAACATATTCCTCTGGCACCTCCCCGACAAGGGTGCCAAAAATGATAGGCTATTTAATTGCTTGAATTTTGAGCTCATTAAATTATGAACCAGGGCTCGTAAATTGATGAGGCACATGCACAATATATGTAGGATTATATATTATTGGTAAGTTATATTACATGTTGTAGGATTAGATCAACAATTACTTTCGATCAGACAAAATTTACACTTCACTCGATAAACATATATTCAATATTCACAAATATTATAAGAAATTGTATTCATCATCGTGCAACAACGTACAGTAATTGTAACAATTAACAATCAATTCACACTTATGATAAAAAGGATAAAAATAATAATTCAATTAAAATAACTACAGGTATGAGTCTTTTGGGTATCCCTCAACCCTCTAGTAGATCCCTAGGTTAGTAGTCTCTCAGTATACACACAATCAGGGCCCTTATCACATAGTAACAATCCATCTCATTCAAATCAAAATGTGATGCTCCTCCCTCAAGGCATTAGAGAGACAAGCTAGTTATTTTGGGGAGCAAGGAGTGGCTCCAAAGCTCCACTATTGGAGCTAGTGGTTTTTTTTGTATACATGTGTCTTAGGACTTTTACTTAATATCAAAATCTTGATGGAAACCACGTTTTTCATGAATGAATTATGAATATTTGTAAGACTGTTATGTGAATGTTTGAAATTCATGTTTATTTTTCACCTGTGCTAAATTAGTTGAACTATTTTGGTTAATTTATCGCTTATCATATTGAGAAAGTGTTTTAATGTTTGTTATGTTTTTCGCATATTTATGGACTATTTCATTGGATGTTAGGAAAACCTTTCCTGTTTGTGTTGGTTGCAATCATTTTTGAATCTTTGTGGACTATTTAATTGGGTGTTGGATGAACCCTTCTTATTTATGTGTGTCTCTACTAGGGTGGTAATATTACCACTCTCTTAGGGGCTCGATTTTCTCCCTCTCTACAGTAGAAGAAGCTTGACACAGCTAGAACCAAACACTCACTAGGCACACTTACTTTCTTTTCGAAGGCAGATGCATGTTCCTCTCTCTTGCTAAAATTTAAAGCCAAGGAAAATCAATAAGAACACATGGAAACCAGTTCAATACTTTGGATGGGGATCCTATTCCAAATGGTGTGAGATATAATTGAGACTTCATATCAGGGAGACCCCCTCAAAAAAAAAATTTCCAACACCCGTCAACAAATGGCGCTAGAAGGAGGGCCAGATAACAGGTTGTTCCTGTTGAGTCCACTTTGAATCTCTTATTCAAAATGGCTCTTCCCCAAATCATAATGTCGAGATTTTTTTCTAAAGAGCTTAATATTACCATCCCCTTGGAAGTTATCCATAACCTGTCCCAATTTAAGTTTGATGGTGAGGGTGAATTAACTATTTTTGAACGTAGATAAAATCATATGCATGTTGAAGAGAGGCAAAACGGGGAAGCGATGCTGGTTCTAGGGTTTACGAACACCCTGCAGTGCTGTTGATCAAACTCCTCATAGCGCGACCTGTGTTTCTGCTACGGAGATTGCAGAAACCCCTGGAATTTCTTCTGACACTTTCTCAATTAACCCCCCCCTCAGGAGGGGCGGGAATCCCCCCCCCTCCTCTCAATACTTCCTCCACTGACAATACGACTGTTGTAGACAAAATGGCTGGTTCATGACAAAATCCTCTGGTCGACTCTGACCAAGTTCCCACAAAATACAATACTGGTGACGCAGTCACAGGTAATGAGGCCCCAAAGGTCATCAGCACAAACAAGAAATCCTCTGCGACTCTGCAAAAATCTTCCTCAGCCACATGCATTCTGAAAGTAGCAGAGCGAGTTAAAATCGACCTCCCCAGTCATCGCATAAATGGCCACATTCAATACATGAAGGATCACGCTCTCATCGGAAATTTTATTGGACTATGACCGACAAAAAAAGCATTGCAAGGATGGATAATCTCCAAATGGAAGCCCAAGGGACAAGTGACTCTGCAGCTTGGTCTGAAAGGATTATTTACAGCTATCTTCAACTACCTAGAGGACAGAAATCACATCTTTGATGGAGGTCCATACTTCTTTAACTCTGTAGGCCTGTATCTACGAGACTGGATAGAAAGATTCAATCCGGACAAGGAGAACTTCAACTGGGCACCAGTTTGGATCTGTATGTACTCATTACCACTAGAATACTGGGTTGAAGAGACCCTAAGAGACATAGGCAATGGATTGGGAGAGTTTATAAAGGTCGCAGAAGAAACCAAACTCAGACGATACACATCCTATGCAAGGATCTGTGTTTACATGCACCTAGCCAAGGCTCTCACGGATTCGGTAAGTCTTTTTCATGACGATTTTGAATGGATTCAAACCATCGACTATGAGCATGTTCCTTTCCATTGTAGAAAATGTCATGAGCACGAAAATTTATACCGTGACTGCCCTTTGAACCAATAGTCCAAATCCCCCTCCCCCGAGAATGGAAAAGATGCAAAAGGCTTTACCAAAGTAACTAGCAGAAAGAAACATTCCAAGAAAACCCCTGTCACCTCCACTACTCCCAAAAAACCAAAAATGATCAACAGCTTCGAAGTATTAGCCACTCACGACACCTAGGAAGGCCATCAAGCTCATCCCTCTGTTTCAGATCCACTCCCCAAAACTACCACCTCTAAGCTAAACCCCTCGACTTCTGATTCAGTCAAAAAAAACTCTCTTGCCTCTTCTTCCAATGCTGACCTAGACAAAGCCATAGTCCTCAAGGATTCTCAAATGGAGATTGACGGTACCCTGGCTCTCATCTCTCATCAAAATACCGGTGAAGCAGAACATAATGCGCTGACTCACATGGATGAAGAGCCAGAAAGTATAGATCTGGGGGATCTGGATATTCTGGCCCTGGAAACAGCCTATCATCAAAGAGAATACAAAAAAATACCCACACGACAAATTGATAGTCTGGAAGTTGTTCTTTTCAGAGCACAACAAAGAAACTCTCTAAGCATTCAGGCAGGAAGTCTATGGGATGGAAAGAAAATAATGAAAGAAACAAAGAAACGAGGACGTAAGAAAGACTTGCAGAGGACTATCATTGTTGGAGAAATGCTTGTGGAATCCGGCCGGTTTCCCAAGCTCTCCAAGTTCTACAAGGCGCTACCCCACTGTTCCTAGAAAACATTTTGGACAAATCCTGGGTAGGCTGCTGCTCTGTATCGGTAGATGCCTAGGGAGCTTCAGGAGGGCTCGCAATCATCTGGAATCCTCAGGTTCTCTCACTTTATGACTTCCATGCCTCGCATCACTTCATTCAAACTACATTCCATTTAGTGGGCTCCAATACTCATGGTAACCTCACCAATGTTTATTTTCTGTAAGAAATACAGAAAAAAATGGAACTGCTAGATACTTTAACAGAACTAAACTCCTCAAGGCGCTTTCCCCTTTGGATCTGTGGTGGAGACTTCAACATGATCACCGCCCTGGAGGAAAAAACTGGACGTAGAACCTGGTTGGAGATGGATAGTATTAGCTTCAAAGAATTCATACAAAGCAACCTTCTCATGGATCTTCCGACCTCTAATGGAATACACACTTGGACAAACAAGCGAAGGGGAACTTAGCACATTGCATCTCGTCTTGATCGCTTCCTAATGTCGGAAAATTCCATTAATCTAGGCAGGGACTTTCATACCTCCATCATGCCTCTCGCAGGGTCAGATCATTGGCCAATCCTAATGCAATGGTCTTGACCTGGCTCTCGATGCAATAGACCGTTCCAATTTGAATATTTTTGGTTCAATCAATAGGATTTCAAAGAAGTCGTCATCAATGCTTAGAACTCTTATACACCTCCAGTAGGCTCCAAGATGTATCAATTCCAACAAAAGTTAAAGCATCTCAAGAATACTCTTAAGACATGGAACCGCACTTAGTTTGGCAACATCTTCGCCCAACAGAATGAGTTAGAGCAACAAATGAGTACACTCCAACAGCGCATCATCTCTGAAGGCAGAATAGACGAGTATGACAGTGAGGAAAATTTCCTCCTCTCCAAAATAGAAGAGCGCGGGCAACAGGAGGAGACTCTTTGGCGTCAGAAATCCAGAGTCAGGTGGTTACAAGATGGGGAGAAAAATGCAAAATTTTTCCACAGATCCACTATACAAAGACGAATGCACAAAAACATAGCTTTCCTCAAAAATAGTCAAGGAGATCATTTAGAGGTTCATGAAGACATTGAAAACGAACTCAGAGAGTATTTTCAAAATATTCTTCCAGAACCTGAGGGCAACAGGCACCAAGCCATACAATCCATCACGCAGCACATGTTGAGTCTCAAAAGTGTTCTCCATATTCATACATATTTCCATTATGTCATAACCATTTAGCTCTTATTTCATAGCCATTTGACCTAAAACCCTACATCAAGTAACTATTTTCATAAATATATGGGTTAGGATCCTTGTTTTCCAAAGTTATTTATTTTATGTATTTTAAGTGAATTTATGATTAGAAACTAGAAAATTAACATAGTTTCATATATCTATATATGTGTTATGAGTTTTGTGACATGTGTAGGTCAAAAGGAGACTTCTAGAAGACCTGTTGAGTCTCAAATCTGCATCTTTTCCATACACTTTTCTATACCTTTTTCACTCACCTGAACCTCCCAAGTTGTCAATATCACTGTATAATAATTGCAAAAGAGCATGTAACATGGTTTTTAACTATATTTTTGTGTCTGCTGTTTGATTTAGATTTTGTTCATTTAGCTGCGGAATCTTGCCACTTTCCGCAGCTGCTGCAACTTTGCGCAGCTATTTTGTGAAACTCTATGCTACAGGTGTCTTCAGGAGAAATGAGCCACATGGGAAAGTCAGAAATGATGTGGACATGGTTCGTGTCCTATTGGCTCGAGCAAATCCGTCTAAAGAGGCCGCGGTCAAAGGTGTCCACATGGAAGTCAACCGTAGAGTCCCACGGTGACAGGACTCTGTTTCGTGTCACGAGAAGGTTCATATGGCCGTTTCTGAATTGCGGAGGACAAATCAACATCTGTACATGGCTTCATAGCCGAATTCAAACATCCACTCCTCATAGATTTACTTTTCAATACAGCCATGATCCTAGATCTGTGGACGTAATGGTCTACGTGTTCTCCACCAGCATAAACATTAGGAATCAGTTATATTTCCTCTGTTATAAATAACGCGTTTGTATATGCATATAGATTAGTCTCTATTAGTCTGTGTTAGTTTTTATTATTCTGCTCTGTAATGTAATTACGCTGCACTTGTGCCGTAACATCACCTTTCTGTTATGACTGCATTTTAATATAAGAAGACTCTATTTTCAACCGTAATTCGTATTTGAAGATCGTTGCCAAGGCTGGTGTAGAGGGCCCCTACACTTGCCAAGGTTCTGTGCATTATTGTATAGTTCTTGTTTTATTTCCTTAAAGCTCATTGTGCCATAATCCATTCACATGTTTATACATTGCATCTTTCATAGTATATATGCTTCATTTCTATTTATAATCTTGCATACTTTCCATTTTACTTCTGTCTTTCATGTTTTATGTTATTAATCACTGATCAGTGTTCTTGTTTCAGGTTATAGATAGGCAGCCCGGGCATTTGCATAACTTTTTGACTAATGACATGGAATTAACATTATTCTGCTGCTAATTTGTTTTTCTTAGTTTCTGTTTAATTTTAGTATTGCTTTGTTTAATTCAGTTTTGCTTATTTTCTTCAGTAGTCAAATTTAGATATATTAAACTGCTCATAACATCTTCAGTCGCCTCCGAAAGCCACAGCTGGACTGATGGTGAGGAATTGTATTATGAAATGTGTAGTTTGGTATTAGTTTCCTTTCTGCAAATTTAGATATATTAAACTGCTCATAACATCTTCAGTTGCCTCCGAAAGCCACAACTGGACTGATGGTGAGGGATTGTATTATGAAATGTGTAGTTTGGTATTAGTTTCCTTTCTACAAATTTAGATATATTAAATTGTGCATGACATCTTCAGTTACCTCCGAAAGCCACAGCTGGACTGATGGTGAGGGATTGAATTATGAATGTATGGTTTGATATTAGTTTACTTTCTGCAAGTTAGATATCAATTACTCAAGTTGTTTATGGTTACTTCCGAAAATCATAGCTGGACTAATGATGAAGGATCAGAAGATAAATTGATGTAATCTGATTTAGATTTACTTTGTTGCAATTTTGAATTTCTTTAAGCATAGTTTCTTTTTGTTTAGATAGTAGCAAGAATAGTTTAGTTTCATGCTCACTCGTTCACTGTTTTTGATTTATTATACTTACAACATCTTTTCATTTCAGCAGTACATTTTCATTTCCTTTCAAGTTTTATCATTGAAAATTTCAAATTTCTTTTTAAGTTTCAATTTGGTAAATCATTATAGGGGATATAATTTCCTTAAACAAATATAACCATACTTGTTTTCATTTTATAATTTCCATTTCACCTTAGAAAACCAAAAACGACAAAAAGTTAAGAAATAGGTTATCTTGCACATATAGTGCGCCGCACTTCATCAGCTTACGAATCTCGGATTGACAAATTAAATGCAGCAATTTAGGACACACTAAATTGACCAAACGTTACAACGCCGTTCTTGATGTAACTTCGATGACCAATTTCTTCAAAAAAAAACACAAAATCATTAAAAGAAGGGAAAACTTGATAACTTCTTGAAGTATTCTCTCCTCTTGAACCTAGTGTGATCTGGAGGATCAGAAAAGAGAGTTATTGGTTCAGTAATTTCTTAAGTATGCTCTCTTCTTGCACCTAGTGTGACCTGGAAGATCAGAAAGATAATTATTAACTTTAACTTTAAAAATAATAATAAAAAAAATAATAATAAAAAATGACATGCATAGAGCAAGAGATTCTAGGGGAAGGTTTATAGCTAGAGCCAAGAGTTCGATTTTCACAACTCCATCTTCTTCAAGGCATAGACAAGATTCACCACCATCTACCCTTAGCCTTAAGATTCCTGGAATTCAAGGAGCAGCTGAATTAGAGGATTCTCCTATACCACCTACTAAATTCCATTTAGAAAACAAAGAGACTTTCTCTCATCCTCCCTTGATAGAAGAACTAGAGGACTTTAAGGATTCTAAAGAAACTATCATGGCTTCAAGAGCAAGATACCTCTAAGGAGGATTCTCTTCAAGTCAATAAGGGTTCTGAGGAAGAATCTCTTCAAAATTCAAACATTCAAAAAGAAAAAGAAAAGTTAACACCCACAACTCCTATAGTTGAGCAACCTGCATCTTCATCTACACCTCCTTTTCCTGAAAGACTGCAAATTGACAAGGGGGTGGAAAAACAAATCTTGTTGCCTAAATATGACTTTCTAGATGAATTGAAGAACGTTTATATCAAGATTCCCTTGCTACAAGCCATTCGAGAGATTCCTATTCTAGCAAAAACCATAAATGAGTTGAGTTTCAAAAGACCAGGAAGGAAACTAAAAGACACAAGAAGAATCCACTGGTAGGAAAGATTGGAATGTTATGATGGGAAAAATTACCATGCGAGGAAGTATGTAGATCCGGGAAGTCAATTGTCAAGACACATATAAATGGGATAGAAATTCAACACATTGATTGACTTAGAGAGCTGCTATCTTATTATGAGTAGACGAGACTATGGAACAACTACGCTTCTATTCTTTTACACCTACTCTCTTGCAACTTGCGGATCGATCGGTTATTCAAACCGGATGGTCATGTGAAGATATTTGAGTCTCCTTAGATTCTTGGGAATATCCAATGATTTTATGATTTTGACTCCCAAGAGTAATCTGGGAGGGCACCCACTTATTTTAGGAAGACCTTGGCTAGCCACGGCTAATGCTTTTATTGTTGTAGATGCAGAGACATGTACATTTCTAATGGTAATTCGACAAAGAAATTCAATTTGTATCCTCCAGCAAGAGCAATCACAGAAGTAGGAGACAATGAATGGGTCAATGATGAGGACATTATACAACCTGTCTTTACCATTTCTAAATCAGTGAGGATAGTCAAATTCTGAACACATTAGAAATTTTTGAGACATCTTCAGAATATGACCCCACACAATTTCAATTGGAATCCGACATAGAATATTTATCATCAAGACAAATGTCTCTTTACTCTATGGAAGAGTTTGGTAATTCTACTATTGAGATTTTCCAGGAAAAACATTAAATATCAACAAACATTTGGAAAAGTCACAACAAGAAGAACTAACCAAAATCTTGAAAAAACATTCTACTGCATTTGCATGGGAGTATACTGACATGAAAGGTATTGATCCTAAGACTTGCATCCATCATATCTATATTGAGGAAAACAATAGACCAATCAGACAACCTCAAAGAAGGATGAATCCAAATCTTAGGGAGATAGTGAAAGAAGAGCTCCAAAAACTTCTCAATGTAAACTTCATTTATCCAATTTCAGATAACCGATGGGTTTCTCCTTTGGTTATAGTACCTAAAAAGAATGGTAAATGGAGGGTATGCATTGATTACGGGGAATTGAACAAAGCAACTTTGAAGGATCACTTTCCTTTGCCCTTTATCGATCAAGTATTAGATACATTAGCAGGCAAAAAGTACTTTTCATTTTTGGATGGTTTTAGTGGCTATAATCAAATTCAGGTAGCACTTGAAGATCAAGATAAGACCACATTTACCTGTCCATGGGGGACTTTTGCCTATCGAGTGCTTCCTTTTGGGTTATGTAATGCACCCGCAACATTCCAAAGAGCAGTACTAGGAATTTTTTACGATCTAATCCATGATTGTGTAGAGGTTTATATGGATGATTTTACAGTTTATGGTAATTCATTTGAAGAGGCATTAGAAAATTTGGAAAAAGTCCTTATAAGATGTAAAGAAACAAACCTTTCGTTAAGCCATGAAAAATTCTTTATGATGTTTACTGAAGGTATTGTTTTGGGGCATCATATTTCAGGAGATGGGATTAAGGTTGATAGATCAAAAGTTGAAGTCATCTCCAAGTTGCCTATTCCAAATTGTCAAAGAGATGTTAGAAGTTTTCTAGGATTTACTGGTTACTATAGAAGATTTATAGAAAACTTCACAAAAATAGCATCTCCACTCTTCAAGTTGCTTACAAAAGACTGTGAATTTAAATGGGATCCTGATTGTCAATCAGCTTTTGAAACTTTGAAAACAAGAATATCTGAAGCACCTATCTTGAGAGGACCAAATTGGAAACTCCCTTTCCATATTTCTACGGATGCTTCAGATACAGCTCTAGGAGTTGTGTTGGGTCAAAAAGATTTAGTTCCTTATGCCATTTATTATACCAGTAAAAATTTGACTCCCACAGAGTTGAATTATACTGTGCCTGAAAAAGAGTTTTTAGCTGTTGTTCATGCAATTAATAAGTTTAGACATTACATAACAGGCTATGAAATTTTTATTCATACCGACCATTCTGCAATTAGATATTTAATGAAAAAACTTGTTACTAATGGCAGAGTGACAAGATGGCTCTTACTTTTGCAAGAATTCAATATTACTGTGTTGGATAGACCAGGAAAACAAAATACAGTAGCTGATTTCTTGTCTAGGATTCAGAATACTAAAGAAGATTCTCATGTAGAGGATAAGTTTCCTGATGAATACTTGTTTGCAGTAACTATTAAGACTCCTTGGTATGCAGATATTGCTAACTATTTGGTTACAGGGAAACTACCTTCACATTTATTTCCAAGTGAAAAACGAAAAATTATTCAGGAGAGTTCAAAATATTCATGGATTTATAACGATTTGTTTAAAACAGGGCCAGATCTTGTGATCAGAAGATGTGTCAGGGAGGATGAAATGCCTGATATTCTTAAGGCATGTCATGATGAACCATGCGGCGGACACTTCGCAGACAAAAGGACGGCCTATAAAATCCTCTCTTTAGGATATTATTGGCCTTCCCTCTTCAAAGATGCAAAACAATATGTCAAAAGGTGTGACAGCTGCCAAAGAGTAAGGAAACCTACCCTTTCAAATGAAATGCCATTGCAAACACAGGTACTCATTGAACCCTTTGAAAAATGGGCTTTAGATTTCATTGGACCTATTAATCCACCATCTAAGCAAAAGAAGTATATATTGGTTTGCACTGATTATGTTACTAAATGGGTAGAAGCTAAAGCATTAGTATCTGCTACTGAAAATTCGGTTGTTCATTTTCTTTATGAGGATATTTTTACTCGCTTTGGTGTTCCAAGAGAAATTGTAACAGATCAGGGGAGCCAATTCACATCAAATTTGGTGGAGAAGTTGATGGAAGAATACAAAATCAAGCACAGAAGATCTACTCCTTACCATCCACAAGCAAATGGTCAAGTGAAGTCCACAAACAAAGTTCTTGAAAGTATCATCACCAAAACTGTTCATCTACATAGAAGAGATTGGGCAGAAAGGCTTCCAGAAGCCTTGTGGGCCTACAGAACTACATGGAGGAATACAACAGGACATTCTCCCTATGAACTTGTTTATGGGAAAGAAGTCTTGCTCCCCATTGAGTTCAAAGTCAAGACCTTCAAGATAGCAGTTCAGTTGGGGATGGACTTATCAGAAGCCCAAAAGCATAGAATGGAGCAGTTGAATGAGCTAGATGAGATCAGACAAGAGGCAATTCTAAGAACTGATCTAGTTCAATATCAAAGAGCTAAATGGCATGACAAGTACATCAAATAGAATAAGTTTCAAGAAGGAGATTGGGCATTGTTATTTGATTCCAAGTTTAAAGATTTTCAAGGAAAATTTCAGACTCATTGGCTTGGGCCATATGAGATTGACAAGATATTTAACAATGGAGCGGTAAGAATCAAGACCATTGATGAGTTTCAAACTCCTCTTATTGTGAATGGCCATAGATTAAAAATTTATCATAAGCCACTCTCAAAAGAGGATTTTGTCAAAATGTTTCAAGAAAGTTCTGCAATCAGGCTGGTACAGAAGAATTCTTCTTCTCCACCAGCCTAGCTTTTGTTCTTTTCAGTTAAAAAAAAAAAAAAAAAAATTGTATTAGCCTGAAAACCAATCACTGATTGGTAGTGTTATAGAGAAAATATAGGGTGAAAATCAGGAACACCTGACACTCTATATTTTCCAAAAAAAATTTCTCTTTCATTTCACAAAGTTTTGTGACCACCCACTCCATTCCATTCCACTTTATTCCATTTCATTTCACTCCATTCCACTTCATTTTATCCATTTCATCAATAAAATTATTTTTCATGACCATTTCCATCTGGTCATTTGTCATTTGTTCATTTTCATTCATCCAAATAGTAGCTGTGTCAGTTTCCACAGCTGACTCCAGTTTCCGCAGCCAGAAGCAGATTCCGCAGCTACTACTCTGTTTTCAAAAGAATGTACAGTCAGATGTTATTTCCATAATCATGAAATAAAATGCAGGTGAGAGGATAAAAAATGAAGACATGGAGCATTCAAGAGCAACTAATTAAAGATCAAGGAAAAAGGCAAAGATTCCAAAGGTATGAGTAAAATTCATTTCAAATAGCATTGAAAAACACATTTTTATATAGTTCTAAACCATAAGCTCCATCCATTATGTGCAATGATTATATTGACAACTTCCGTAACCTTTCACGATCTCCATATTATCCTCTCGCATTCATTCTCAAACGGTTCCATCATTAAACCCCCGATCTTCACTCATGTTCCAATATTCCACCGGTGATAATGAGACGTAGTTGATTTGACCACGGACTCTTACAGCCGCATAAATCCATAGCCGTTGTTGAAACGTGCTCACATTTATTTCGCAGCCACTAAATTTCAAAACACTGCCGAATGTGTTATACTCTGTCAATCTCTCAGCCGTATCTCTGTTATGCTCACGGAACCCCTTTCTATTCTGTCTCACTCCATTTCGTTTATTGTGCTCATTCCCACTCTCTGATATCTACCCACAGTCATTGTGCTCATCTTTGTGCATTCAGCCATTCTATTTCCATTGAACCCTCACGCAGGAAAATTTGTGAAGAGCAGAAAGAAGAATGGGTAAATTGCTAAGAGCAGAACCGGAAGGACCTAAGTTCATGGAGGGATATCCGCAAGTAAGGGAGATATTGAAGAAAGCAAAGTGGCTGCGGTTTATCCAAAAATTTAGAGGCTATCATAAAGAAGTAACAAAAGCATTCGCAAGGTCGTTTAATGGCTTGGAAGTAGAGATTGGAGACCTTAAGTTTGTGGTCAATGAAGCATCTATAGCATCTGCCACGGAACTTCTTCAAGAGGGTGAGCGTTGGTTTAAGAATAAAAGCATCAGTGATGAATCCTGGAGAACAATCTTACGAAACCAAGGTATGGACATAACTATTTTTAAAAGAGGAATTCATGTTCATGCATTGAAAGAGGAATGGGCTACTTTGCTGCTAGTTGTTCAGAAATTCATTACCTGTGAAGGTCGTTTTGGGTCCATGTACATGTACCACACCAGATTGCTGATGAATTTTCTAGATAATCAAACTCTCAATCTCCCATATTTTCTATTAAATAGCTTGAAGAAAATGTCTGTGACTATTCAGAAGCATTTAGGAGATGTAGAACCACATCTATATCACCACGGTCTTATAAAAAATTTGATTGAAAAAGAGTTAAAGGAGAAGAAAGACACATGGGAACAATTTCTGATTAGAAATTTCTTTGAGGAACCTCAGGAAATTCCTGAAGGTAGCACAACAAGAAGGAGTAGGAGAAAAAGAATAAATGATGAAACTCAAATTACTCCTACTCAAGAAATTCCTGAAGGTAGCACATCAAGGAGTAGGAGAAAGAGAACAAATGATGAAATTCAAAATACTCCTACTACTACAATTGAAAGAAATGATAGGGAAGAGATACTGTCAAAGAGGAAGAAGAAAGAAACTAAGGGTAAGAAGCCAATAACACCAAAAGAGAGAAAAAGTATTGAAGCTATACATCAAACCCCTTCCTTTAAAGAAGAAGATCATCAAGTGTTATCTGAGAGATTAGTTCATCTTCAAAAACAGTCATCTATAGCCAAGAAGACAGAGAAAGGAAAACAAAAGCAAAAGGACAGTGGTCCACAGCGTGTGAGAAGAAGTTCCAGACTTAAGGGGAAATTGAGGAAAACGCAAATGAAAGGACCCCATTTCATTGATTTGGGAGAAGAAACATCTGAACAGTCCCCAGCTAACCATAGTCCATCTAACTCTCAATCAGTCAGTGAACCTGGTTCATTTCATTCTCAGTCAGACATTGAACATAGTCCATCCCATTCTCAGCAAGATGTTGATGTGAGCTCTTCTCAGCCAGATTTTGAAGACAACTCTCCTTCACGGCATTTTGGGGATAGCCCAATAAAAATGACACCTGATATAGACCCCAAGCAGCAAGAAGTATATGATTATATAGAATCTTTAGAAAAAGCAGCTACAGGTCCCAGTACTTCGTCCATTCAGCCTCACACAGTACAAGATGATTTAGTCCAATCACTGAAACAGGAAGTATTTGAGCTAGAGCTTTTAAATAGACACATCAAAAATGAAAATGAGACATTGAAGGAACAAAGTAAATTGGACAAAATAATTCATGATAATACCATGCTACATCTGGGAATATGGCAGAAGAAGAACAAGAAATTGAAAAGGAAATGCCAGAAGTTAAGCAGAGCACTAGTTAATATCAAATTTAGGTGCTTAATGAAGAAACCCAGAATGTTGGCAGCACCAAGGAAGAGGAGGAGAGGATTGGATGTGCTGGCTGAAGTGTCAAGGCATATGAACTAAGGAAGGAATATCAAAATTTTGGTTGCATGAGGACATGCAACACCTTCACAGTGGGGGTATGTTGAGTCTCAATTCTGCATCTTTTCCATACACTTTTCTATACCTTTTTCACCCACCTGAACCTCCCAAGTTGTCAATATCATTGTATGTTAATTGCAAAAGAGCATCTAACATGGTTTTTAACTATATTTTTGTGTCTGATGTTTGATTTAGATTTTGTTCATTTAGCTGCGGAATCTTGCCACTTTCCGCAGCTGCTGCAACTTTCCGCAGCTATTTTGTGAAACTCTATGCTACAGGTGTCTTCAGGAGAAACGAGCCACATGGGCAAGTCAGAAATGATGTGGACATGGTTCGTGTCCTATTGGCTCGAGCAAATCCGTCTAAAGAGGCCGCGGTCAAAGGTGTCCACATGGAAGTCAACCGTAGAGTCCCACGGTGACATGACTCTGTTTCGTGTCACGAGAAGGTTCATATGGCCATTTCTGAATTGCGGAGGACAAATCAACATCTGTACATGGCTTCATAGCCGAATTCAAACATCCACTCCTCATAGATTTACTTTTCAATACGGCCATGATCCTAGATCTGTGGACGTAATGGTCTACGTGTTCTCCACCAGCATAAACATTAGGAATCAGTTATATTTTCTCTGTTATAAATAACGCGTTTGTATACGCATATAGATTAGTCTCTATTAGTCTGTGTTAGTTTTTATTAGTCTACTCTGTAATGTAGTTACGCTGCACTTGTGGCGTAACATCACCTTTCTGTTATGACTGCATTTTAATATAAGAAGACTATGTTTTCAACCGTAATTCGTATTTGAAGATCGTTGCCAAGGCTAGTGTAGAGGGCCCCTGCACTTGCCAAGGTTCTGTGCATTATTGTATAGTTCTTGTTTTATTTCCTTAAAGCTCATTGTGCCATAATCCATTCACATGTTTATACATTGCATCTTTCATAGTATATATGCTTCATTTATGTTTATAATCTTGCATACTTTCCATTTTACTTCTGTCTTTCATGTTTTATGTTATTAATCATTGATCAGTGTTCTTGTTTCAGGTTATAGATAGGCAGCCCGGGCATTTGCATAAATTTTTGACTAATGACATGGAATTAACATTATTCTGCTACTAATTTGTTTTTCTTAGTTTCTGTTTAATTTCAGTATTGCTTTGTTTAATTCAGTTTTGCTTATTTGCTTCAGTAGTCAAATTTAGATATATTAAACTGCTCATAACATCTTCAATTGCCTCCGAAAGCCACAGCTGGACTGATGGTGAGGAATTGTATTATGAAATGTGTAGTTTGGTATTAGTTTCTGTTAGCCACCTATAATATTTTGTTATACCAAAAGGTGGCTAAGATTTTTTTTCTTTTTTTTTTGAGCCTCCAAGGAACAAATTTTATCACTAAAAAATTGTTGGCTCTTGAAGTCTCTTTAAGGCCTCATGCCTCTGTCCAAAATCCTCATTTGCTGTCCCATTTTTTATACTCAGGAATTTCTGCTGACTCCAACTGAAAGACTGCTGAAAGATCGCCATTTCTCCTCTTCTCAAAACCTTTCATCTGCTCCCCTTTTTCTCCATCAAAACTACCTTGTTTTCATAAGTCCTCTTCTTTCCATTTATGAAAATTTTCCCTTTCATAGTTAAAAACTCACTTTTTAACTATTTCGGAACCCCCAAATCCATTAAAATCCTTGAAAATTTCTCATAAAAATCAAAGTTTTATTACTATGGACCTAAGCCCCTTGGGCTAAGTCCTAAACCACTTCCCTCCACATGCCCATGTGTTAAAACCAAACGCCAAAGCTTTCGGTGCTAATCGCATCGCAAATATCCAAAGGGTGCATGACTTTGAACCATTACAAAGCTCATTTTCCTTTGTAAACCCAAAAACCCACTTTCCGAAAGTTCTAAGTTAAAACTTAAAACCATGTGCTGAATATAAATGGGTTGATTGAAAAGAGCCGATCGCGCAATCGCAATCGGAAACAATACAAATGGGTTGATCGGAAAGACCAGGCTCAATGGCCTGATTGCGATTAGCCCTTGTCTTTATAACTCCCGGGCATATTACATTCCGTGAAAACCCCCGGCCCCGCAATCGGGCGCCTTTTTCCTTTACCTATATATTTTCCGCCCAATCCGTTAAAATTGTTTTATTCGCAAAAAACTTTGGTTTTCATGTGTTTAAGGGTTTTTTCCGCCGGTGCGTAAGTCATAGCAATCCTGACCGTTGATCTAGTCCTTTGATCCAACGGCCTGCGCTCAATCGCATCGCAAACTCTCAATCGCAATGCTTCAAGTGTGCCCTCCGATCAAATCGCAGTCCATACCTCCGATCTTCCGATCCTGCTCTCCCTCCAATTTATTCTTGACCATTGATCTAATCCTTGATCCAACGGTCCGCGCAAAATCGCATCGCAATGTTTCACCCCCTTGCAATTACCTCCGATTCATTCCCCGCCGTCGATCTGGTCTGCAGATCAACGGCCAGCGCTTAATCGCACTGGAATTTTCATTTCGATGCAGATCCTGATTTACATTTCCTTCACAATTTAGGTTTCTCTCATCCAAGATCATCTCAACAGTGTACTCCTGGTCCATCCAATTCTACTCACCCTACATCCACTGTTCAAACCACTTCACCTCAGCCCACTTTCCCTTCTGTAAATCCACCTCCACCTCCTGCCATGGCGACATGATATGCTCCCTTAATCCTTCCTGTACCATTAGGCAATCTTCCACAAGACTATCAGTCCAAAATTCCATTATATGATGCTAGTAATACTATAACAGCATCTCAACATGTGGACAAGATGAATGACTACTTTGACAGAAACGAAATTGATGATGATTCTGTCAAGTTGAGACTATTTGCTCAAAGTTTGGGGGGAGAAGCAAGAAAATGGTTTAAAGGTATAACCCCCCATAGTATTAACGATCTCCAAGCCTTCCATCAAACATTCTTAAACAAATGGGACGTGAGAAAGAATCCTCTCCAAGTCCTTGCTGACTATAACAATCTCCATAGGAACCCTGGGGAAAGTGTACAATCTTATTGTACCAGATTTAACAGCGTCTATAATGCACTTTCCCCTGAACTAAAACCTCCTCAAGGCTCAGCTTTAAACAAATTTCCTGAAGGGTTTGATCCAGACATGACCTATTCACTCAGAGAAAGAGTTTTTGCAACCCTTGAAGATATGCAAAGAGGTGCTCTTTCTATGGAAGTTAACCTTATGGAGAAGAGAGCGAGGATGAAAGCGGAGAAGAGAGTATCTTTTAGAGAGGAATCCACACCTTCTACTTCCAACTCAAAAATGGAGAGAATGATGGAAGAAATGATGAAAGAGATGAGCATAATTAAGAGAGCACAAGCAAATCAAAATCAAACTTCTCCTCAAAATAGGAACTAGAATCAGAATGTTAGAAGGAACCAACCTCCAAACAGACCCAGGGAAGATGATCAACAGATCACCCCTCCCTTTCATCAAAACTATGTAAGTGAGGTTGAAGAAACAGAAGACATAACAGAGCCATAGGATATCAACATGTTTGGGGAAGAGGATTATGACTTTGAGGTTCATTATGATAATAAACAAGGTCTTTACACACCTTACGACGACAAAAGAGATGATAATGAAAATTATTATCAGGACATGGAAAATGTCGTCATAGAACCTCAAAGAGAATATGACCTTAGAAGCAAGACCAGTCAACAAGCCCCCAACACCAAAACCTCTGACAAATCCTCTCAAAGCAGCACCGCAGCCAAACCCAAAATAGCCAAACAAAAAGACAAAACAGTGGCTGTTAATCCTGATAAGGATAAGGAGAAAAACACTCAAAATTCTGAAAAACAGAGTGAAGACATCAGCAGTACTAACACTTCAGCTAGTACTCCTTCTACAACAGTTGTGTCAAGTAGAACAAATCAGCAAGCTGTAATTGTTGATAGAGTGACAACTAATAAGGTTGAAACAAGTGCTTCAAAGAATCAAACCCCTTTCAGCCTTGAACAGGAAATCTTAAAGATCAAAATCTCTGTTCCATTAACTGAGTTAGCTGCCCAACATGTATATAGGAACCAAATTTTGAAGGCTTTAAATATAGAGGAGAATGGAGATACAGTTAATCTTAGTGACGACCTACCAGAGTTGATTTTTGGCCCTAAGATTGAAGGGAAGTTTCAAGAAGGACAAGTTCCTCCCTTTTATGTGAGTTTGAACATTCATGACAAAATTCTACACAACGCTATGCATGATTCCGGGGCTTCTCATAATTTAATGCCTAAAGCTGTGATGGAGAGCCTTGGTTTAGAAATTACCAGACCCTACGAAGACCTATACTCCTTTGACTCAAATAGAGTAAAATGTCTAGGATTGATCAAAGACCTCTGTGTTAACCTAGCCCAGATTCCAGCCAAATGTTTACTCATGGACATTGTTGTGGCTAATGTCCCCCCAAAGTATGGAATGCTATTATCAAGATCCTAGGGAGCTAAGTTACAGGGGACTATGCATATGGACATGACATATGCGACCATCCCGGTTTTCAATCAGACCAGAAGACTTTACAGGGAGTCTCATATGCAATACACGGTTACAAGTCAAGACAGACCACGAAACTCTCCTATATATTCTGTCAATACAAGCCTTGATTCTTTTATCATGTTTAATAATGAAACTCCTAGTGATCAAGTCACTTTAACAGAATTAAAGGCCGACAGGGAAGAAGAGTATAATAACGCAGAAGTGTCCAAACAGTTTGCCACATGTGAAAACATTAGTAAACAAAGCATAGGTCTTGATTTACCGGTTATGAGTCCATTGTTTTTAGGACTTAACAACCCAGAAAATACCCCTAACATTTCTGACATCATCCCTCAATCTATTGAAGAATTTGAGGAGTCAAAACAAATTCAATTGGGTGCTGCTAATCATGAACAGTCAGAAGGCACCATAGTTAAGAAGGACAATCGCCAAACAGACGAAACCAAAGACAGTCCTTTATGGAGTATGTATTTTGATGGGTCATGCACTAGAAATAATGCTGGTGTAGGGGTTTGGATCATTAACACTGAAAACAACCACACAGAATGCATCTCATGCAAATTAAACTTTCAGTGTTCCAACAACATAGCAGAATATGAATCCCTTCTCCTAGGCTTGCATCTGTTGAAGAAATTAGGAGCCAGAAGAATTAATGTGTACGGGGATTCTGAGTTAATCATTAGGCAAGTCAATGGGGAGTATAATGCGAATCATCCCAGACTTAGAGCCTATTGGAATGATGTCATGGATATGTTGACAACATTTGAGGAGTCAAACCTAAGGTTCATCCCAAGGAAAAAGAACATTATGGCCCACAATTTAGCTTTTGTGGCCAGGACATGTCTAACGCCATATGAGACTGGAGACAACACAACTCCGATAAAATTTAGACCGGCAGTGCCTGATAACGAAAAATATTGGCAAGTGTTTAACAATGACAAACAAATAGAAGACTTCATGCAATTCATAAATGAGTTCGAACTGCACAGTTCAGATTCAGATTATGATACAGACTGCGGTGAAGAAAACTTTCTTGGTGAAGAAGAATTGTCTCCTCAACCTGCCAATATTAACCTATTGTCTAGCAAACTTAGGAGCAAAACAGAATTAAGTGCAGAGTTAGAAACGGAAGAATTACAAACTCTGCATTCTAAAGATGAAAATTTTCCAAGTGGTCTAACGCCTTTAGAGGAGTTGTTCGATTTTAACGATGTGGCCAATAAACCAAAACTGGAACCTGTAGAGACTGAAGTAGAGGACTGCAATATAGGCAGTGAGGAAAAACCGAAAATGATCAAACTGTCCAAAACTTTGCCAGCTCACATTAAACTCAAATACATAGAGCAGTTCAAATAATTTTCTGATGTTTTTGCATGGAGTTACGAAGATCTTAAATCCTATGACACTGAAATAATACAGCACAAAATCCCTCTTAAAGAAAACCAAAAACCATTCAAACAGAAACTGCGCAGAATAAACCCTGTCCAGTTGCCATTGGTTAAGAAGGAAATCATAAAGATGCACGATGCTGGCATTATTGTCCCTATTAAATATTTTGAGTGGGTATCTAATCTGGTGTCCGTTAGGAAGAAGACTGGAGAAATCAGGCTTTGTATAGACTTTAGAGACTTAAACAAAGCTTCGTTAAAGGATAACTACCCTTTACCAAAAATGGATCACATTTTACAAAGGGTGGTGGGGTCTAAAAGGATTTCGTTGCTTGATGGCTATTCAAGGTATAATCAGATTTTAGTTCACCCTGCTGATCAATTAAAGACAACTTTCACTACTCCATGGGGCACTTTCATGTATGTGAAGATGCCTTTTGGTCTAATGAACGCTGGAGCAACCTTTCAGAGAGCCATGGACATAGCATTCTCGGAAGAATTGGGCTTTTTCATCATTATCTATCTAGATGATGTCACTGTGTTTTCAAAAACAGATGAAGAACATTTAGAACATTTAAGAAAAGTTTTCGAGAAGTGCAAAAGGTTTGGAATATCTTTAAACCCTAAGAAGACACTATTCGGTCTCTAAGAAGGTAAGCTTCTTGGACACATTATTTCAGAAGAGGGTATAAAGATAGATCCAAAGAGGATTGAGGCTATATTGCAAATCTCTCATCCTCGAAATATCAAAGAGTTGCAGTCTTTCATTGGAAATATTAACTTTTTAAGAAGGTTCATCCCTAATTTGGCAGAGCTCCTTAGAAATATCACAAACATGTTGAAGAAGGAACGAGGGATAAAATGGACCTTGGAAGCAAAGACATCCTTTGAGCTGGTGAAACAAGCATTAACCAAAACACCGGTTCTCATAAGCCCTGATTTTTCAAAAGATTTTTATATCTTCTCGTTTGCATCAGAACATACCATTGCTGCTGTCCTTTTACAGAAAAATTCACAAGGACAAGAGCAACCTATTGCATTATTTAGCAAGGCATTGAGGGATGCCCCTTTGAAGTATAATATTATGGAAAAGCAAGCTTTTTCTTTGGTTAAAGCATTGAAAGACTTCAGAGTATACATCCTTCACTCACACATCATTGCCTTTGTCCCTAATTCGGTGGTTAAAGACATTCTAACACAGGACCCAGATGGTAAGAGAGGTAAGTGGATTGTTGTTATTCTCGAATATGATTTAGAGATAAAACCCACTAAACTCATCAAAGGCCAAGGTCTAGCCAGATTAATGGCTTAATCCAATTTTGAAGTTCTTGATATTAATATGATTAATGCTTTGGACAGCCAAGAAGAATTCTCAACTCCCATTATTGAAAACCATTTTATGAATTCTCCTTGGTATGCTGATATCGTTTATGTTTTGCTTAATTTAAATACACCTCCTGGTTTATCGAAAACAAAGGCAAGGTTCTTAAAACTGAAAGCAGTAAACTATTGCATTGTAGATAGGTGTCTTTATTGAAAAAATGCTAGTGGTATATTGCTTAAATGTTTGCCTGAGTTTGATGCAGAGAAGGTTAAGCAGGAATTTCATGAAGGAGAGTGTGGAGGCCATTTGTACTGGAAGTCAACAACCAACAAAATTTTGAGGGCTGGTTTCTATTGGCCCACCCTTTTTCCTGATGTTCACAAAATGACAACTACTTGCCATAAATGCCAATTGTTTGAGGGCAAGAGAAAATTATTACCCTTTCCTCTGCATCCAATCACTGTTGAAGCTCCTTTTCAACAGTGGGGACTTGACTTCATAGGTGAAATCCATCCCTCATCTTCTGCCCAGCATAGATGGATCCTTACTGCCATAGACTATTTCACTAAATGGATAGAAGCCATTCCTTGTAGGCAAGCCAATGATTCAGTTATTATAAAGTTCATAGAAACCAATATCCTCTCCAGATTTGGCTGTCCTACCAAGATCATCACAGATAATGCAGCAGCGTGTGGATCAAAGAAAATGGTTCACTTCTGTCATAAATACCAGATAACACTAGGGCATTCCACAGCCTATTACCCTCAAGGTAATGGACTTGCAGAATCTTCCAATAAAAGCTTAGTGAACATAATCAAGAAACTGTTGGAGGACAATAAAAAGTCTTGGCACACAAAGCTAGTCCATGCACTTTAGGCTGACATATTAACTTTGAGGAAATCTATTGGTATGTCACCTTTTCAGCTTGTGTATGGTACAGATGCAATCTTTCCTAATAGCCTTGGTGTACCAGTTATGAAGTTTATCCAAGAATTGCAGACTGAAGATAATGACATGATCAGAAGAATAAATCAGACCATTCATCTTCAGCAAATCAGAGAGGAAGTGTACAACAAAACATTGCAGAAACAGGACAGCATTAAGAAGCTTTTTGACAGAAGAACAAAGGCCAGCAATTTCAAGATTGGGACAAAGTTTTAAAGTGGGACTCAAAGAGAGAAGACAAGGGAAAGCATGGTAAATTTGACAATCTATGGCTTGGCCCTTACTCTATTCATTCAATTGCTGGAAACAATGCATTCTTCTTACAAGAGTTGGATGGAACAGATTTGTTTGGGGGTCCTGTTAATGGCAGGATGCTCAAGCATTACTTCTCTTGATTCATGATATATTTTTAAGCCTTATTTTTTCTTTTCTTTTCATTATAAATATTTCATCCACCATTGCATTCAAAGTTATGAAAAATCAAAAAATACAAAAACAAAGAAAGAAAGAAAGGAGGGCAGAAATGAAAAACAAGAAAGGCACAGCCCCATGCCAAAAAGAGAAATAAATATGAAAGTGTGTAAGCTTAAATGCCACTCCTACAAAACACACTTCTAGTTAGTCAAACTATTTAATCTTGAATAATTAGCTTTCAATTTTCTGCTGATAGGGTAGTGAATTTGATTTGCCAAACCGTTTAATCTTGGCTTATCAGTAGATAGATTAGGATAGAAATTAAGGTTCAAACATGTTCAAAATCTGAACCAAAGTTTCCAAAGAGAGATGACTCAAAACTGTTTTATTTTTCTGAGTCATAAAAGAGAAAAACTGGTTCTTATTTGCCCAAAATCTGAATCAGATATCAAGAAAGAGACAGCTCAAAACAAAATTAAAAAACAGAGCTGTAAAGAAAAGAAGGCCATAATGAGAAACTTTCAGATCTTAAGCCTTCCATTTTGATTTAATTTTCTGCAAATAATAATCTATGTGCAGCTTGTTCTTATGCCATAGATCATAGCAAGTCAAACAGCTCAATCTTGACTTGACTATTTTTAAATTTCTGTTGTAGAATTTAGAGAATGAAAGTTTGTTGGACTGTTTAATCCCAACAGACAATAGACTAGGTAGAGAAATATCTGAGCTCAACTGTTTAATCTGAGTTCAGGGAGAAATAAGGAGTAGAAGTAGATTAGATTTCTTGCTTTCAAAAGAATAAAATGTTGTGAATAGTGTTTGCCAATCCAAGTGCACTCTGATGAAGAAAAAATGCTAGATCTGTAGGATTGGGTAGGTAGCAAGCTGGTTGATAAAGGTCCATTGTTTTCATGGCTGCCAAATATGTTTTTAAAAGAAGATCATTCAATCATAGAAGGACAGCCCAATGGATGAGGCAACTAATCAGCCTCCCAGAAATCAAGTCTGAATTCTTGATGCCTTCAAGAAGGCACCATCCCCAAGTGGAGCCACTGTTAGCCACCTATAATATTTTTGTTATACCAAAAGGTGGCTAAGATCTTTTTTGAGCCTCCAAGGAACAAATTTTATCACTAAAAAATTGTTGGCTCTTGAAGTCTCTTTAAGGCCTCATGCCTCTATCCAAAATCCTCATTTGCTGTCCCATTTTTTATACTCAGGAATTTCTGCTGACTCCAACTGAAAGGCTGCTGAAAGATCGCCATTTCTCCTCTTCTCAAAACCTTTCATCTACTCCCCTTTTTATCCATCAAAACTACCTTGTTTTCATAAGTCCTCTTCTTTCCATTTATGAAAATTTCCCTTCATAGTTAAAAACTCACTTTTTAACTATTTCGGAAGCCCCAAATCAATTAAAATCCTTGAAAATTTCTCATAGAAATCAAAGTTTTATTACTATGGACCTAAGCCCCTTGGGCTAAGTCCTAAACCACTTCCCCCCACATGCCCATGTGTTAAAACCAAACGCCAAAGATTTTGGCGCTAATCGCAAATATCCAAAGGGTGCATGACTTTGAACCATTACAAAGCTCATTTTCGTTTGTAAACCCAAAAACCCACTTCCCGAAAGTTCTAAGTTAAAACTTAAAACCATGTGCTGAATATAAATGGGTTGATTGAAAAGAGCCGATCGCGCAATCGCAATCGGAAACAATACAAATGGGTTGGTCGGAAAGACTAGGCTCAATGGCCCGATTGCGATTAGCCCTTGTCTTTATAAATCCCGGGCATATTACATTCCGTGAAAACCCCCTGCCCCGCAATCGGGCACCTTTGTCCTTTACCTATATATGTTCCGCCCAATCCGTTAAACTTGTTTTATTCGCAAAAAACTTTGGTTTTCATGTGTTTAAGGGTTTTTTCCGCCGGTGCGTAGGTCGTAGCAATCCTGACCGTTGATCTAGTCCTTTGGTCCAACGGCCTGCGCTCAATCGCATCGCAAACTCTCAATCGCAATGCTTCAAGTGTCCCCTCCGATCAATCGCAGTCCATACCTCCGATCTTCCGATCCTGCTCTCCCTCTGATTTATTCTTGACCGTTGATCTAATCCTTGATCCAACGGTCCGCGCAAAATCGCATCGCAATGTTTCACCCCCTTGCAATTACCTCCGATTCATTCCCCGCCGTCGATCTGGTCCTCAGATCAACTCTCACGCCGCTTAATCGCATCGAATTTCTAATCGCATCCTTCGGGCCACTCGATCGAGACCTCCGATTAGATTCCTGACCGTCCACTTGTCCAGATCTGGACTTGGTCCAAAACCGCTCCTCCTTATTCTTCTCCCGCCATCCTTTTTGCCTTTCTATGCAGCATTCCACCGTTGTTTGCCTTTCATCCGATTTGCCACGCTCCTCTCCCGCTCTTCTCGCGCTTCTTTGCAACCTACTTTTGTAGATCTATATTGTTTTTTGTTTAGTGCAAAGTTTTCAATGATTTCTCAGCCAGATCACAAAGAGTTTTTCAGGGTTGGGAAAGACGTTTCCTGTGCCTTCGAAGCTACTAAAAGGAACCATTCACACGGTTGGATTCAATGATTTGTCAATGTTTCATGAGCATTGATGCCGAAAAGCCCAGCGCGGCCCTGCACATCGACAAGACACTGTTTTATTCGAAAGAACAATTAAAGAGTATCAGTTTTGAGAATAAAGCACAACAGAAGAAGATTGAAGACAGTATTACGGGGATTACGGCTAAGACAGTTATCAAAAGCCTAATCCCCGACTCAAAACACAGTTTAAAGAAAACCTAAAGTGTTTTATCAGACAGAAAGCCTCCACCGCCACAACTTGAGGAAAATTGATTCCTCATCTACCAAAGAGCCACCTGTCGCCTCAAACCATTCAGAACAGAGGCCGAAGTTATTGCTCGAAGAAATATCTGCCTCCAGCATCGCCAAGAAGTTATTTCTGCAAGGAAACCAATGAATAAATATCTGCAGAGTTACTCCAAAACATACACAGAGCCTCAAAGTCAAACAAAGCTTCCACTGAGCTTTGATATTTATTATGAAACAGTTAATGTAGTGATCCACTTGTAAATTTTTCCCTCGAGCCTCTCAAAGGGCCGAGAATTCTTCACTCTACATTAACTGTCCTTGAGATATTTTGTTAAAATCTCACCTCCTCATCTTCCTATAAGTACTTCTACAGAAGATGAGGAGTTGTTGGTTGCAGAACTTTGAAATACACTTGAGCTCGAGACTTCTATTTGTACATAGTGTTCACTGGCCCTTGAAGCTCTGTTTGTGCTAGAGTGGTTAGGTTGAATAGTGAAGATGATTGCTGAACTGAAACATTGGACTTGAAGATTGTAACTGGTTTGACATCAATATAAAAGCTGTTTCTTGGGATCCTGGTCTTTATCACCGGTGAAGTGCTTCTTTCTTTGTTAATCGTTTTCCTTCTATGTATGCCATATTGTTCATTTTCCCTCTGTAAAGAACAGTTTAAACAGGGTTAGGATTTTCTGTATAGCAGTAACCTTCTCTGGCTGAGAAATCTTTATCTTAATGTTTTCTTTAGATTTGTTTATTTAAGAATGATTCAATACAGTTTAAATAGTTAGGAATGTTGGCGTTCCCTCGTCCTTCTGTTTGCTCAAACATTGTTCTCGAATGTTATTTCCATTATTTGCTATTAAAGTTAGACTAGAGAAGATATGGTTTGCCCCGATTCCTAGATTCTTTTCTCCAAAGGCAGATTCTGAAAGTTTCCCTTGGTGTTGACTGAAAGCAGACTAGGTTTAAAAGTACTTTATCTGATCTTAAGTTACACTCTGTTTTTCTTATGTGTTTTCATACTTTCTGAAGGTAATTATGTGGACTACTGGATTGTTTGTCAATTAAGCTGCTTTAATAAGAACTTGCCCAAGAAGTCTATGGTTAGCCCTGTCCTTGGTTGGTTTTAAAACAGTTACTTAAGAGGCTTTTCTTGTTTGGACTGACTATAAATCCTCTGAGAAATTATTATCAGCTTCCACTCCTCCAACATTGTAATGTTTCCATTTCATCATTTTAATCTCAATAATCTTGTGGTATAGATAACTTTCCCCTTGGATCACACTTGATGTTGTTGTTCAATTAAAGCCCAAATATGACTCCATAGCCCAATGGACTAAAAACCAGCGTTATATCTATCTATCTGCCAAAACTGTTCTATTTGCTTGCAACTTCTCACTTTTGAAACTTTTCGCACTTAGGACTTTCCCCTCAAGTAACATTTCATGCTCAACCATCCAAAACAAAACAAAACCCTTGGCCTTCATAACTAGCCTAATATCATTACCTTAAGCTTTTCAAAGACAATATCCATCTTTGTACATATTGGAGAGATCCCTCTCCGGATTCAGGAAGGCTAGATCCTAGAATCCCAAAGCAGCTGAAATGATGTTAACTCTAACCTTCGTGATTGGACTCTCCCAATCTTGCTAATAAATTACAGAGACCTAATGCCTTTCGCAAATTCTAGATATCTGAACTGGCCATAACATCTTCGCTGTTTCCAAACTTCACAAATTGGATCACAGAGGATTGCATTTGCAGCTGTGTAGTTTGGTATTAGTTTTCCGCATATTTAGATATATTAAATCGTGTATATGACATCTTCAAGCATTCTCCGAAAGCCACAAACTCGGACCGATGGTGAGGGATTGAATTGGCGAATGTATGGTTTGATATTAGTTTACTTTCTACAAGTTAGATATCATGGTCTGCTGTTTATGGTTACTTCCGAAAAATCATAGCTGGAAAAATCATAGCCGGACTAATGATGAGGGATCAGAAGACAAGTTGATGTAATTTGATTTAGATTTACTTTACTGCAATTTTGGATTTCTTTCAGCATAGTTTCTTTTGTGTTTAGACAGTAGCAAGAATAGTTTGATTTCATACTCACTAGTTCACTGTTTTGATTTATTAGACTAACAACACCTTTTCATTTCAGCAGCACATTTTCATTTCCTTTCAAGTTTTGTCATTGTAATTTTTAAATTCCTTTTTAAAGTTTCAAGTTGGTAAATCATTATAGAGGATATCATTTCCTTGAACAAACATAACCATACTTGTTTTCATTTTAGAATTTCCATTTCACCTTAGAAAACCAAAAACGACAAAAAGTTACGAAATAGGTTATCTTGCACATATAGTGCACCGCACTTCATCAGCTTACGAATCCCGGATTGACAAATTAAATGCGGCAATTTAGGACATACTAAAATGACCAAACAAGACCCTTATGTGGCACTCTATTGGGTACCCACTCTATGAGGGAAGATTATGGGATCAAGAGGATATGTGTCTCACTTTCTTGTTGTATTGAAACTCTAAGAGGATATGTGTCTCATCTCTTAGTTGTGTTGAAACTCTAGAAAGACGTGTGTCTTATCATTTCCTATTTTGATTGTAACTCTAGAGATGGAGGGAGAGATTCATGGACTCCCATTAATGAGATGACTCCTCATATTTTGTATAAATAGGAGAAGTTTTCTCCTATCATAGGTAATGAAAAAGTAGTAGAGAAGTATTTTGTAACAAAGTTCAAGATGGAATGGGATGTAGATTTGTGAGTTCTTTTTAATAGAGAAATTCAGTTTTTTGATGTTGTTTTGATTACAACTTTAAGGAGCTAAATGACTTCACCAAATTAGTCGCAGAGGGCCCCTGCTATCCAATGAGGCTTTTACATGTTTTCTAGATAAATTGCTTTCAATTCTGTTTTATCATATTTCCTTACTTAGATTGCTTTCTGAAATCATAGCTTTTAGCATAATTTTTAGCTTTTAGATTACAGTAGGCATCCCAGGCATTTGCATATAATTTTATAATGACTAATGACATGGAATCCATCTTGTCTTTCTGCTAATTTACTTTTCTTAGTTTTTGTTTAATTCCAGCACTATTTGTTTATTTTAGTCTTGCACATTTGCTTTAGTAGTTAGATTTAAATATTAAGTTGCTCATGTCATTTTCAGTTACCTCCGAAAGCCATAGCTGGACTAATGGTGAGGGATTGAAGTATGAGTGTGTAGTTTGATATTAGTTTATTTTTCTCGCAATTTAGATATATTAAATTGACAATGTCATTTCCTGCCATTCTCCGAAAGCATACTGGACTAATGGCGAGGATTGAAGTATGAGTGTGTAGTTTGATATTAGTTTACTTTTCTCAGTTAGATATATTAAATTTCTCATGTCATTTTCTATGATTCGAAAGTCATAGCCGGACTAATGGCAAGGATTGAAGTATGAGTGTAGTTTTATATTAGTTTACTTTTCTTCGCAAGTTTCATACATATTAAATACTGTGTGTCATTTTTAGTTATCTCCGAAAGCCATAGCCGGACTACTGGTGAGGGATTGAAGTATGAGTGTGTAGTTTGATATTAGTTTTTTTTCTCGTAAATTAGATATCGTATTGCTCAAGTTGTTTATGATTACCTCTGAAAGCCATAGCGAGACTAATGGTGAGGGATCACAATATGAGTTGATGTAATTTGATTTAGATTTACTTTGCTGCAATTCTTAGATTTCTTTGAGCATAGTTTCTTTTGTATTTAGACAGCAGCAAGGATAATGAGTTTCATGATCAATAGTTAACTGTTTGCTTAACTAGAATAGTGGCACATTTTCATTTCCTTTTAGGAATTAATTTTGTCATTGTATGTTTTAAAATTATTTTGAAGTTTGGAAAATCATTAGAAAGGTCATCATTGTCTTGAGTATTTGTCTCCATACTTGTCTTTTAGAATTTCAAAAAAAAACCAAAAACGACAAAAAGTAAGAGATAGGTTATCTTGCACATATAGTGCGCTACACTTCGTCAGCTTACGAATCCCGAATTGACAAATTAATATAGCAATTTAGGACACACTAAATTGACCAAACATTTTGGCGCCGTTGCCAGGGAAGTGTAACTAGGTAGCCTTTTTTCTTACATCTAAAAAAAAATTAATAATTTTTGAGTATGCTCTCCTCCTGCACTTTGTGTGATCTAGAGGATCAGAAAAAGGATTGTTATGTAAAAAAAAATTAATAATTCTTGAGTATGCTCTCCTCCTGCACTTTGTGTGATCTGGAGGATCAGAAAAAGAATTGTTATGAGGAAAAGAAAAAAAAAAAAGGAGACAAAATAAAACTTTATCATTTCAATTGATTCAACAATTTAAAAATAAAATTGTTTTCATGAAAAACTTTGATTTCAATAAATTGTTTTGTTTAATGAATATATATGTGTATTTTTAAATTTTTGAAAATATAACATACATAATTTTATTAAACAAATCAATTAAAAAATTAAATTAAATTGTTTTGTTACTAAGATATATATGTATATTTTTAAAATTTTTGAAAAAATATATATAATTTTAATAACAAATCATTTAAAAAAAAATTTGAATAAATTGTTTTGTTTAGTAAAATACATATGTATATTTTTAATTTTTCAAAATACAACATATGTCATTTTATTAACAAAAACAAATTTAACACCAAAAAAAAAAAAAAAAATTGAACAATAAAACAAATGCCAAAGTTTCTCCACGTCGTAAACCTTTGCACAGGCTCGTAACTCCACCTAAACAAAGGGCTAAAGAAAGAATGCAAGAATTAGTACCCCAAAAGAATTCTGAGAGCAAGCCTTACAGTCTTGTTGACGCTGAAAGGGAACGCTACTCAAGACTCTATATATCTCTCCAGAGTTTTCCAAGCTTGTTGTGAACTGGTTAAAGGAAAACTTGATATTTCATTAAAAAAAACACCTGTCAGCTTTGAACATGATGCTGTAGTAGAGGATGAGAGCGTTCCAAAGGAGTCTTCGTCAAAGTCGTCTGACAACCGGAACTATGGAACAATTGAACAGATTCTCAGAAATCTGATTCCACAGTTAATGTGGTTAACACTGCTGTCACATACAGTATAAGTAACAATGTTCAAGAGAAATTTGATGGTTTATACAAAAAAAATTGCATTGTTGACAATGTGGAGACGACAAAGATGGTTGTAGGAAAGCTTATGGGAGAGTACAAGGAACTTATTCATGCATGTGATACAAAGGAAAATGAGCTTTGGGAAGTCGGATGCTTGCAGTCATGAGATTTCAGGGGAGTTATATTCAGGTTGGCACCACAAAAATATCTCAAATCGTAATGCAAAATAATTAGTTGATCCTAGAACGAGAAAGTAGTCTGTCTCCTCGAAGTACCATTTATTGTCTGGCCATGCCAGAAATGCTTTAAATATCAGAGAAGTGTTTGCAGCTAGCAAGTATATGCAAGATGATTACCAGCGACCTAGAGCAGAAGATGTTCTTGATGTTTTGCGTAGATTCCAAGAGCTGGATCTTCCTCAGTCTACTTACTTTCGCAAACCTATCAGTCCTGACAATGGTCAATACGAAACGCAATTTTGAACCACGTTTTGAGAAAAACGATTTTTTTTGCCAGAGCATCTCCAGAAACGCAATGTTATTTGACACGTCAATTTGAAACACATTTTCTGAATGATTGAGGATGAATTTTGAAAATCCACGACATGGGTTTTTTCGCCAACATGGTCAATTAGATAACCCAGAAATCGTTTTACAAAATTCGTGGCGGTTTGGGAGAATTTCTCTGTTCTTTGAAGGCCATTTTTGCTTGCCGCGTGAGGAAAAACGGTTTTCTGTTTGCACAGTGGAGAGTTTGAACGACACTTTGCTTGATTTCAGCTATAATTCGGTTTCCTGATCTCTAGGAAGAAGAATCCAAGTTGAAATCAAATTCTATTGAAGCCAATCAACCAACCTAGCGCCACCTTTCATGCTTGTCTGCTAAATCACGGAATCATGCACTACTCCAAAAAATGACAATTTTTTTTCATTCGCACAGAGCACAGTTAATGGCCTTGGAGCAAGTATTATCCGATAGAAATAGTGAAGATGATTTTCCTAAAAAGATAGCATTACAGCTCAATGATACATAACCTTCACTTGCGGTACCTGAGTTAATGCAGATGCTGGTAGAATGGAGCAGAGCGTGGGAAATTGTGAAGAAAGTATTTTCCTCTACAAATCACACAGTTTATAGTGAATATTTGGAGAAAATATCTATGGAGCTGTTAGGAAGCGTTTTGCCACGGCATTTACAAATCATATACGATATAAACTATTTCTTCTTGGAGGATTTGAGAAAACATATGGGGACATGGCCTATGTTTATTGTTTTCTTATTGTGCTCATTTGTAGAGAAAAAAAACTTGGAGACATTATGGAGATTGCATTTGCAGAGAATTATGTTCTTTTAATAATGGCATTCATGTTTTAGTTTTTATTTTTTTAATTTTCTTATTTAATAAATTGTTTGTATATATATATATATATATATATATATATATATATATATATATTTTTTTTTTTTTTATAAATGTAACATATATAATATTTAAATAATAAAAATAAAAAAAAATAAAAAAAATTGCATTTCTCTTTTTCAATTTTGTTATTAAAAAAAAAAAAAATCAATAATTTTGAATCAATGAAATGAATAAGTTATTTGCTCACTTTTCTGAAGGTATTGATTAATTTTGGACTGATGATGAAAGATGAATGACTAACTTTTTATTCAAGATTTTTAGCTACAGAAACCATCGACATTCTGCAGCTAAAATCCAATTCCGCAGCTGTTCTCCAATTCCGCAGCTAAAGTCCAATTCCGCAGCTGTTCTCCAATTCCGCAGCTGAAAAACCTCATTGTTCAAATCAGCGTAACTTTCTCATACAAAATCAGATTTTGATGATTTAAGTATCGTTGGAAAGGTCTCAACAAGATCTATACAATGAGAAATCCATCATTAGAGTTTGAAATGGCAAATAATGAAATAAATTGCTGAAAAGAAGCAACATTCAACTTGAGGCACTAATTCCAAAACAGGTATAAATTCTTTTGATTCTTCCTTTGAGAACTTGTTTCATTAATACAAATTCTTAGTTTTGTGTGTAAATATCATAACTAGAGATATTGATCACCTCTCTCCCTTTGATAATCTTACATTCCATTGCAGAAGAAGTATTAGTTTTTTTTGCAGGTTCCAGGAGGAAGGACAAATGACTACAAGAGAATGGTGTCTCTCTAAGAGACCAATTTGTTTTATAAGAGGATGATCAACAACAAAGAGGAAATATGCTGATGCAAAATCAGATCCAAACACTTGAAAAACTTTCAGATACTATTGTCTCCATCACATCCATACTTCATAATAAACCATTCATCTCATTTCACTTCATGTTTTCCATTTACATTCACATCCACTTTCCATTTCTTTTTGTCCATTCATAACCCACAAATAAAAGCAAGAGGCTCATTCACATGCTTATTGCCCATTTTCCATTTATACTCTCCATTGCCATCTTCCATTTTCATTTTCCATTTCTTGTCATTTTCATTCCGCAAATAAGCCCTGCTTCAATGCAAATTATTGAGTCCATAGTCCTTTGAGTCTAAGTTCTTTGTAAAAACACCTTGAGGCTTGCATGCCTTAATGGCAAGTTCTCATGCTGACAAACAATGGGAATACATTAATGTCCCTTGTTCGTCAGATCTTCTAGGTGACTCGACATCGGCAAAATCATTCGTACCTAGCAAGATGTGTTTGGGCATCTTGACTCTCATTGTCATCAATGGTGAGAGTTCTCGTGTTGACTAATGGCATCCATTAATGGCCACTAATTCAACAATTTCCTACTATGTTCGACATCAGAACATCTTTCACATAGTAGGAATTGTGCCAATGAGTTTTGAAGACATGAAGACTATTATTTTCAGCATTTTGGAGCAGATTCAGCAAGTTTTAGTAGGAGCAATAAAAAATCATCTCATCTCTTTATCCATGACTCCTCTTGTTCAGCCACTTGAAGAAGAATATGATCATAATTTTGCAGCCACCACACATACACAACTCATCCACATTTAAGGTAAGTGAAGGTATGTTGTTTTCTAATTTTTAGTCATGTAATTCATTAGAATGCTAAATTGGTAACTTTGGAAAAATTCCTCACTCCTTTTTCACATTGTCATATCTTTAGTTGGGGGGAAGGGACATCATTTCATATCCACATGTTATACACTATCACACATTCTCATTTCATTTCCACCCACATATACTTCCTAACCAACTATTGTTGCAACATGATCCAAAAGATTATATGCCTTGCAAATGATCAATTCATTGATAAAGTAATTGATTCTAAATGTTTTCATGAACTTTGATGCAACAAAGAAAATAAAGCATTGTTACACAAGAACCATTGCTCAAAAGAAAAAGAAAAAGAAAATGGTTGTTACACAAGAACCAACCATTACAAAAAAAATAAAATAAATAAAATAAAAATAAAAATAAAAAATGTTTCAATCAAATGTATTATACTTTGCCAAAAAGGAAAATATCAAGAAGCAAAGTTTGGAAAGAATCTGTATGAGTCAAAACTCATAAAAGATCAACTCATGGACAAATGAATCATTGCAATAGTTGCATGAGGACATGCAACAACTTCAGTTGGGGGGTATGTTGAGTCTCAAAAGTGTTCTCCATATTCATACATATTTCCATTATGTCATAACCATGTAGCTCTTATTTCATAGCCATTTGACCTAAAACCCTACATCAAGTAACCATTTTCATAAATATATGGGTTAGGATCCTTGTTTTCCAAAGTTATTTATTTTATGTATTTTAAGTGAATTTATGATTAGAAACTAGAAAATTAACATAGTTTCATATATCTATATATGTGTTATGAGTTTTGTGAGGTGTAGGTCAAAATGAGACTTCTAGAAGACCCTTATGTGGCACTCTAAGGCCAAATTCGAATTTGGTTGAAGAAGATTATGGGATCAAGAGGATATGTGTCTCACTTCCTTGTTGTATTGAAACTCTAAGAGGATATGTGTCTCATCTCTTAGTTGTGTTGAAACTCTAGAAAGACATGTGTCTTATCATTTCCTATTTTGATTGTAACTTTAGAGATGGAGGGAGAGATTCATGGACTCCCATTAATGAGATGACTCCTCATATTTTGTATAAATAGGAGAAGTTTTCTCCTATCATAGGTAATGAGGAAGTAATGAAAAAGTAGTAGAGAAGTCTTTTGTAACAAAGTTCAAGATGGAATGGGATGTAGATTTGTGAGTTCTTTTTAATAGAGAAATTCAGTTCTTTGATGTTGTTTTGATTACAACTTTAAGGAGTTGAAGGACTTCACCAAATTGGTAGCAGAGGGCCCCTGCTATCCAAGGAGGCTTTTACATGTTTTCTAGATAAGTTGCTTTCAATTTTGTTTTGTCATATTTCCTTACTTAGATTGCTTTCTGAAATCATAGCTTTTAGCATAATTTTTCATGGCAGCCCGGGCATTTGCATATAATTTTATAATGACTAATGACATGGAATCCATCTTGTCCTTCTGGTAATTTACTTTTCTTATTTTTTGTTTAATTCCAGAACTATTTGTTTATTTCAGTCTTGCACATTTGCTTTAGTAGTTAGATTTAGATATTAAGCTGCTCATGTCATTTTCAGTTACCTCCGAAAGCCATAGCTGGAATAATGGCGAGGGATTGAAGTATGAGTGTGTAGTTTGATATTAGTTTACTTTTCTGCAAGTTAGATATATTAAATTGCTCATGTCATTTTCAGTTACCTCCGAAAGCCATAGCTAGACTAATGGCAAGGGATTGAAGTATGAGTGTGTAGTTTGATATTAGTTTACTTTTCTACAAGTTAGATATATTAAATTGCTCATGTCATTTTCAGTTACCTCCGAAAGCCATAGCTGGACTAATGGTGAGGGATTGAAGTATGAGTGTGTAGTTTGATATTAGTTTACTTTATGCAAGTTAGAAATATTAAATTGCTCATGTCATTTTCAGTTACCTCCGAAAGCCATAGCTGGACTAATGGTGAGGGATTGAAGTATGAGTGTGTAGTTTGATATTAGTTTCTTTTTCTGCAAATTAGATATCAGATTGCTCAAGTTGTTTATGATTACCTCCGAAAGCCATAGCTAGAATAATGGTGAGGGGTCAGAATATGAGTTGATGTAATTTGATTTTAGTTTTACTTTACTTGCAATATTTTCTTTGAGTACAGTTTCTTTTGTGTTTAGACAACAGCAAGGATAATGAGTTTCATGATCAATAGTTCACTGTTTGCTTGATTAGAATAGTGATGCAATTTTCATTTCCTTTTAGGAATTAATTTTGTCATTGTGTGTTTTAAAATTCTTTTGAAGTTTGGAAAACCATTAGAAGGACATCATTGTCTTGAATATTTGTCTCCATACTTGTCTTTTAGAATTTCATAAAAATCCAAAAACGACAAAAAGTAAGAGATAGGGTATCTTGCACATATAGTGCGCCACACTTGTCAGCTTACGAATCCCTAGTTGATAATTTATGTTAGCAATTTAGGACACACTAAATTGACCAAACAGCACATTCCAAAAATTATAACTGATGACCAAAATGTCATGGTTCTCAATCCCATCACTCTCCATGAAGTAGAACAGGCTATGGCCTAGCTCAAAGATGGCAAAGCACCGGGTCCTGACGGTTTCATGGCCAATTTATTTCACTCATTCTGGGAGCAGATCAAACTGGAGGTCTGGGCTCTGGTGGAAGAATCACGTACTATGCATTGGATTCTCCCATCTTTCAACACGACCTTCCTGGCCCTTATTCCTAAGGAGGATAATTATAGCACACCAGACAAATACAGGCCCATCGCTCTCTGCAACGTCATCTACAAACTCATATCCAAAGTCATTGAGAACATGCTCAAACCTCTTCTCCCTCTAATTATTTCACTGGAACAAACATGTTATTTGGAAGGGCACCAGATCCTGGATGGAATTATCCTTTCGCATGAAGTGATCCACTCTCTAAAGCACTTCAAGAAAACAGGTATGCTCCTCAAGTTATATCTCTCTAAAGAATTCGATAAAATGAGTTGGAACTACATTAATCAAATGCTCTTCACCTTTGGATTCAGCGCCACTTGGACTAGATGGATTATGAACCTCATTTCTACCCCCAGCTTTTCCATCCTTCTTAATGGCTCACCCTCTCAGCAGTTTCGCTCCTTGCGCAGTATCTTTCAGTGTGATCCCCTGTCCCCTTTCATATTTGTCCTCATGGCAGAAGGCCTCAGCCGCCTCATTCATCAAGCTATCTCCGCCAATTCCATCAAAGGCATCTCTCTGCACAATAGACCCCCCACCACTCACCAACAGTTTGTTTATGCAAACATGTTATTTGGCCATCCTTTAGTCTAAGAAGCTCTTGCCTTTAAAACCTTGCTTGACACCTTCTCAGAGGACTCCGGTACCACCTTCAATGCAAATAAATCCATAATCTTCTTCTTCAGCACTCTCATCATTACTCAACACAATATCACAAGGATCCTTGGTTTCTCAATAGCGGTTCTTCCCTCCAAGTATATTGGGGAACCTCTCATCGATTCGGAAATCAAACACACCTCTTGAAGAACTCTCCTCGATAAGCTGGAAGCTAGACTCTCCTCGTGGACGTATAGATCGCTCAACATTGCAAGTAGATTCATCCTGATCAAATCTGTTCTTCAAGCAATGCCATTGTACCTCTTTTCAATCTTGGCTGCACCTAAATGGGTCTTAAAACAAATTCGTAATTTACAAAGAAATTTTCTTTGGGGATCTACGGGCCTCAACAAAAAATGGGCGCTTGTTAAGTGGACCGATGTTTGCCTCCCGAAATTAGCAGGAGGGCTAGGATTGAGATATCCACAGCATAGAAATATCACCATGGGTGCTTGCATTTGGTGGAATTGGATCTCTAAGCCACATACACCTTGGGCACATTTATGGCAAGCTAAATATGTACCAGGCAGACCTCAAGAAGATCTTATACGAATCAACACGGACACCCCAGGATCACTAATATGGAATGTTGCTAAACAACACAATGCTTTCATACAAGCTCATAGTTTTTGGGAGATTCACTTGGGATCCACAGCCAAAATTTGGGAGGACTCCTGACAACAATTACCTAAACTAGCCACATTGTTCCACAAGCCAAAATGGCAAACAAATCTTCAGCATTCTGCCCATAATCAGGTCAATCAGTTCTGGCAACAACAACCTCTACATGGCTTCCAACAATGGAGGCCAACAGAAACTTGGCAAGAGAACTGGCAGGAGGAGACATATGAAGACATCGAACATGAGCTCAGTCTCAAGAGAATCAAAGTATTCGATCAAGCGAATTATTTAAGATGGGGATACACACCTAGAGGTAATTTCACCAAAAAAGAAGCATATCAGCTGCTCTTTTTCCCTGTGCAGATTCAGAAGGATTGCCTATGGGATCAAGTATGGAAACCTAGAATATGGCCAAATATTTCCACCTTCCTATGGCTTCTTAGTAAAAAGAGACTCCTCACCTAGGACAATCTTCAGAAAATGGGCTTCATTGGCCAATCATAATGCCCCAACTGTAATGCTCAATCTGAGACCATCTCGCACCTCTTGGATACTTGCCCTTTGGCAGATCAATTATGGGAGCACTCGGCCATTTGCAACAGAAGAACACGAAGACGCATTGGAGACACTATCAACACCATCAAGAGTTTGCCTTCACAAATTTTCCAAAGCCATATGCTCAACTCTATCTGGGTCCTGCTTACAAGCTTCATCTATTGGACAGTATGGAAGGAACGCAAGAAGAGAATCTTCAAAAATGAGTGCACTCCTATTAACATTCTGTGGTCCAATATTAAACGCAATTTGCAAGAAACCTTAGCTCTCCATCACTGGTAGGACTCAGACATGCCTTCCTCCCCTCTCAAATGACTAATTATGAAAAGCTGGAACCTTAATCCAAAGCATACAAGTATGCTTAAACCGAAATCCTCAATCCACCCTGATTCTTCTCTCTCATGGTCTCCCCCTATGGATCACACCTACAAAATGAATTTTGATGGAGCGACCAAGGGTAACCCAGGTATAGCTAGATATGGAGGTATTTTTAGAACTGCTGAAGGAACTACTCCTTACATCTACTTTGGAACTTTGGGAAGAGATTCAAACAATGCTGCAGAGCTAGAAGGCTTATGGCAGGGGCTTTGCATTGCAGAAAAAGAAAATTTCTTCCCACTGGAGGTCGAAGGGGATTCATAGATTCTTATAGAGGCTGAAATTCGAATTCAATCAGGCACCACAGTAGCCAAAGTGGCTTCGATTTGGAGACTTCTGAGTAGACTGGATCAAATTGAAAGTTGGCTTAAAGTTGCCAGAGCCATCACCTTCAAGCATATCAGGCAAACTGCTAATAAGGTAGCAGACCGACTAGCTAGCAAAGGAGCTGACCAGCATCTTCCTTTCTTTGTGGGTCCTTTGAATAGTTCTGATGATGCTCAACTTATACAAGACTACACTCTCATGGTGCACCAGGAACTCCATCCCTCGGATGCGGGTGATCAACCACTGGTGTAAGTTAATATGGTTTTGGGTTGGCGTGTGGATTCATTACACTGCCACCCAAACTCATGCAAGGTTGCATTCAAATTTTCCCACCATCTTTTGTTACACTGCATAAATGTAGCATAGTCGCCAAGACCAGCCCGCTCCCATAACAGCTATGGCATTCTCTGGAAACTTCATTCCCGCTCTGCCTCCCTTGCGCTCACGCTACTCCCCTGTTGTTGCAGAGCCCAGCTCTTGTACCAGCGCGGGGAGACGTTGTTCCATTGTCTATTGTATTGAAATTGTGCCCAGTCTTCACATTTCGTAGAGCCCTCTCTACACTCTGAGGCTCAATTTGCTCAATGTGAATTCCCCTGCTCTGAGAGAACACCCTCTGCACACCCTTCAGACTCCCCTGCGCTCTCATACTTCCACCGCTCTTGCCCAATCCGTCTCTAGTCATTCTTCTATTCGAAATCTCCACTCTGCTTGGAGGATAATGCCGCACCTTTGCTAGCGTATGTGCTGCAGGAGAGGTAGCAGTCGTGGAATATCCTCTCGCCAGCCCTCCACATCCATTACTGACTCCTCCTTCCCCTCCTCTGATAATTTCATCGGTCGCTATCCTGAAACTTGAAGTGGTTATGGGCGTGGGTGCCATGGGCAATCTCAATTTAATATGGGCTCTCCCCACATCCCTGCCTCTCAGACCATCTTCCCCGCGCATTCCCAAACTGCCCAACTTCGTTTCCCCTCCTCTATGAACAAGCCTACAGTCATTGCCACCATCACCATTGAGCTCAAGGAGGAACCCCCCGGTTCAAATGCTGAGAAAAATGGTGTTGGGAAGGATACGAGCATTGTTGACAAGTAAAGCACTCCTCCTAATGCAGGTTTGAATAGGAAGGCTCCCAGTTGCAGTGAACACCAGGACTTAGGCAACTTCAAGCGAGGCTGCTCCAACGACCAGGACGACTTCAAGCGAGGCGGCTCCAACAACATTGAAGAAAAGCAGGCTGAGGTAGATGCTTTGTATGCTTATGGCTGTAAGAATGCCGCTATTTTGGGCAAGTTCTGCTGAGGCCAATGTCTCTTTGTAAAAATTTTGTTATATTAATAGATGTTATAGGGTAAACTGCTTGGGTTGTTGGTTTTCAAATATCCCTCTCAGGGCTTTCCGGTGCCCGAGGCAGACAGTAAGATTAGCTGTGTTGTTCAAAAAGATGGCATGAGCATGTTCATATTAACTTAAAATAACTTGACGGAATGCGATAGAGAATTACCTCTTTGATGATCTCAGAGTCCCTTGGAGAGCGCTAGGCAGCGAAACAAGAGTCTTTCTTCACCAGCTCCAAATCTTAGTCCTGCAATCAGTCAAAGCACCCGCGTAATTTCTAACATAACATATATCCTATCAATCAAGTCAATATACAATGAACTACTAACTTCTACACATCTGAGCCATTCATATCATACTATGTAAATATTCAAACAATAATGACAATATTAAGCATTGAATGGACAAAATGAACACAGTTCTATTGATTTTGAAAGAAGGAGGATTACAACCATCGGTTGTACCAAGCCCTCCTCAGTCTCCCAATCTCTTTTATCTCTCAAGTGAAGAAGTCCAAGTCAACAAGCCCTCTAGGAACCTCTTTGACTCTTGGCCTTCACAATATAACACTATTCTCTATTCCACAAGTATGCAAAAACCTTTTGCAATCCTTCGACCTTCAATTAAGAGCCTTCAGCTCCTTCTTATAGGAGAGGGAGAAAGCCATTGTTGCCCTTCTCTTTCCACTAGTTTGGAATGGAAAAAACTTAGATGTTTCTTTAATCTCTATGCTTTTTCCTCCTTTGGATTTCAGTCTTGTTATAGCAATGACCAATAATGAACTGATGCTCTACAGTTTCTTTTGTGAACTGAATCTCTTGTGAGGAAAAGCCAGAGATTCAAATCATTCTCCGCGGGCTTTTCCCGATTCAAACTTAAAACACGGGTAACGCTTCCCTCCAGTTTAAACAGAGCGTTGCCCTAGCCACTAATGTGGCCCATTCACTGATTAACTATGTTATAACGCTCTTGTGTTGTTATAGATAGGTGTTACCCTGGCAGAAATAGGTTTAATTTAGGTCTTTGTACTCCTTCCATATTTGTCTTCCCCTCTGAGCTGATGAGGAGGTATTTTGACCTGTAACAGATGCCCCCTAAAGTGTGAGGTTAGAGACGAAGACGATGGCTGAAATACTTTATAATTTGTGTAGAGATAAAGATATTGAAAGACTGAGGAAAACCTGAAACAACAACATATGTCAGAAAATATAGTATCTGCCTTGAGTCGGGCATATCCCATGCTCAGTAGCTTAAACAACATGATTTCTCTAGAATAGAGATATGAAGAATCTGTCCACCAATAGGCACAATGTGGAAGTGTCTGTCATAACAGGATTAGGCTGAAGAAGCTGTCTCCATAAACAATATCGCAGCTTGGGGAAGGGAACACAACTTTAATGGTGTAGCCTTTGCCCCAAGGTCTTGACTGCCGATTCACTTAAACTGCATATTTCTCAACATGTGAATGAAGGAGTTGTCGTCGAACATGTGAGAAATCGTCTGATTACCAGTCGATAATGAAAACTATTAACAGACGCGAAGGTGACCACCGATAATGATGATGGTCCCTAAGATGCCCAGTACAATCTAGAGAGTGTGAATAAAAGGAGTTGAAGTCGAACACTCGTAGAATAATTCGACCAAGAGCCAATGATGAAGACCCTTGATCAAACACAAGACTACCTGCCACTGATGTCTGCAAGTATCTGGGTACTGATGTGTTTCTGGATCAACTTCCTAGATAAGGTGTTGAAGTCGATAGGAAGTGATCTGTTGAAAGGTAGGCACTGAGGCGTCCTACATCAGTCAACACGAAACGGAAACCAACTGATTTTGTTTATGATTGAGATAATGAAGAGTAAATGGGAATGTCGGACGACAAATAATTTCTGGCATAATGAGCGGTTTGGTTGATAACAGGAGCAGTAGATAGCGAGATCTGCTTGAACAATAGAAGACACTCTAGTAGGGTACTAGGCAGCTGAAGCTTGATGAACACCAAAGAGTGTGTTAGGATTTTACCGGTGCAGGGACACTGAGAAATGAAGGCTAATACTCATAGATGGTAGGGTTCGGCTACCTGCGAAAGAGTTTTCTGGGAAGTGCCATGTTCAAGAATTTTGCTGCCAAATCGACCTTTTTGAAAGTGAAACAGAGGTAGTATCCATTTTATCCAAAATTTTCCCCGTCTGATTAAGTTTAGCGAGTCCAGACGAGTAAACTCGGTGAAGTTTTCATGTTTAGAGAGTCTGAAAAATGTCAGGAAAGACAACTCTGTGCCCCATCTGATTAGGTTTAACGAGTCTAGATGAGTAAACTTGGTGAATTTTTCATATTTAGAGAGTCTGAAAAATGTCAGGAAAGACAACTCTGTGCCCCATCTGATTAGGTTTAACGAGTCCAGATGAGTAAACTCGGTGAATTTTTCATATTTAGAGAGTCTAAAAAATGTTAGGAAAGACAACTCCATTGGGGTACCTTTGTCATGTCTTGATAACCAGGAACGACAAAGGGATAATAGTAAGCCCGAAACAATTCATTTTCCGTAAGTTAGTCCATCGAAACTGGAAAAGTGAGAAATCTATGTTCGATAGACGTCTAACTCATTTTGTTATGAGTACGAGGAGACGGAGTGAACTCAATACTCTTTATGAAATTTTAACGAGTCCGACAAAGAAAAACTCGGTGCCCTCCGTGAAATTTTAACGAGTCGCGCGGAGAAAACTCGATTACCTCCGTGAAATTTTAACGAGTCACGCGGAGAAAACTCGGTCACTTTTTTAGTTTAAAGAGATTTGAAAAAGAAAAAATAATGGCTCCATCCTTTCTGTCATGGTAGTTTAACGAGCCCGACAAAGGCAACTCGGGATTTTTTTCAGTTTTATGAGAGAGAAAAAGATTCCTAAAAAGAAAGCCCAGTGCTTCTTCATGATTTTAACGAGTCTGAAGAAGAAAACTCTAGGTTTTTCAGATTAACGAGCAAGAAAAATACCATACAAAAAGAACGCTCGATATCAACTTCGTATAAGTTTAATGAGTTCCGAAGAAGGGAACTTGAGGTTTTTTGAATTAACGAGCAAGAAAAATACCGTAAAAAGAATGCTTGATATCACAAGAGTATGTCTGCATATCAATCTTGATCGCTCATCAAGACATTAGTACCAAATCTCAAAATTTGCGACACATGCCTAGCAAGAATTCACGGCTTTGCTGACTAGCTTGAAGAGTCGTGCCCCAAAAATGGCTATAAAAAGGTCAGAAGGCCTTCATTTTCACTGTGCGAAGTGCTGTGAAGAAGCTCTCGGGTGAAAGGGGTGAAAACTTCAGCTGAAAATTATGGTTAATCTGGGCAACGGTTTTCCTTCCCGTGAGATCCAGGTAAGAGCTAGAACCTCCTGATATCATTTAATTATCTTTTTGTTACTTTTTGCTGGTTCAAAATTAGAAATTTTCGAGGCCCTATAAAAATGTTTTCACCTAACGCGGGGTAGGAGTATAACGGACGTGTTAAGCACATAACCCGTGAAGGGGTACCGCGTTAGCGCGCTCTGTTTTGTACTAGAGACATCGTTAGGCGCACCGTGTTTTCTAGCAACTCAATTTTTTCCGTTTTGAAATGGTATAGGAAAGTTTTGATCAGTTGAAAATGTTGTTTGTGCAGGTATTCAGCTGTTTAAACATGAGTATCTGGCGAGAGAGAGAACATGAATGGGAAGAACGAGAGATGGTGACGGATGCCGCAAGCTTGATGGCTCTCCGCAGGTGTGGATTGCTAAAATATGCCCACTTAGAACTGATGAGGGGCCAAGAGGACCTCCTGAGGTGGCTAATCCAGCGTGGGACAAATGCCACCATGTCTTTCGGATTGGGGGAAATGAGCTCTCAATCAAAAAGGATGATGTGTACTTTTTGACCGGCCTATCATGTCGTGGGGCGAGGCCCAACTTGACGGGGTCCAGAGCTGACCCACGTTCCACTACTGATCTGATTCGTGCACATTGCATACGTGATACTCGGTACATGGTGGCAGGATGGAATTGTTCGCTTGGCAAGTGCCAAGAGTCATCATGTGGCCACTAAGGCCCAGATGCTCCTAGCCCTGGACTGTATGCAACCTCAGGTTTTCGACTGGTGTGACGGGGTTGTCCGTCGGGTCCGAGCAGAACTTACCGCATGTAAGACCCGTACCCAGAGAGATTTTGGGTACGGTACACTGGTTGTTTCTTTCTTACTGGAGTGGATACCATTGATGAGGCCCAGGATCGTTACAGCACCATTGGGCCCACGTGAGCCGAGGCAAGCTCGGTGGGCAGCTTTGCTTCCGCGGACTGGAGAGGGTCACGTCCGTCACTGCTTTGATGATGGATTTTTTGATTGGCTAGACTCCCAGATAATCATGATTTAGGATTATCCCTATGCATGGATGAACTTCACAAGCGATCCGGAGTTAGTCCTGCCTCCTGGTACCCAGTGGGGACTCGATGGTAAGAAAGAAATGATCAGTGAATTTCCAAAGAAGTACTTTTTTTTTTATCTTTTGAATGTTTATGCAATTTTTTTGTTGAGATAGGGTGAAAATTATGTTTTGACATGAAGCTTTTGTTTGCTTGACACAGATGTGGCACCTGTCCAGCCAGTTGGGGCCCCTCGCTATGCACGGCGAGGACTGCAACTACCCGGGGCTGGCGCACCAGTAGAGGATGCGAAAGCCGGTGACGATGATGATGCCCAAGTTTTACATGAACTCTCTAGAAACCTGGAGGGTCTGAGTATGGGTATACCACCCCTTCCTATGCGGGAGGTTCCAGTTCATCTGCAGCGCCATACTGTAGGTGTGCCGGAGATACCTAGTGCCTCTGAGGAGGATAGCTAGAGCAGTTGTATGCTACCATGAGCATCAAGCCTAGCTGGCGGAGCGGATGTATTAGTGTCAGAGCGTGGCTTAGTATAGCCAATTTTTTTGTAAAACACCCAAGTTTTGGAAGATTTTTTGATGTAACTATGTACTGGACATGACCTATATATATATATATATATATATATATATATATTGGTGATTTTGTGTTTTTAAATTTTTATGTGTTTTCAATGATCTATAAAAATATATGTACTCATGAGTGAATATTTTATAGTAAATGCGACAAATGCCAATCTAACACATAATTTGCCAAAGAATCAGCTAATGCATTAAATTCTCTAGGAACGTGCTCAAAGGTAATTGTTTGAAAATGACGTTCTAGAAGTCTTACCCTTAAAAAGTAACGTAACAACACAGGATGGCGGACACGATAATGATTGTTTAACTGCATAATGATGAGTTGGGAATCTAACCTGACCACTAAATTGGAGATGTCACGAGATGCCACTTCCGTGAGGAGTTGGATCACTGACATGTACTCAGCGACATTATTGGTGGCGTTACCCAGGAAGATTCCCCCGGAACCAAGAATGTCCGACTCAGGAGTGTAGAGAACCCAAGCAGCTGAAGCAATGCGTCTAGTGTGACGACTAGCACCGTCCGCATATCCAACGTATGCTAAGGGGAGTGACGACATCTGTGCGAAAGAAAAATATTATACATGAGAAAAACACCTTGAAAACCAAGACACAATCCAGAAGACATCAAAATAATAAGCAAAACTTATATACATAAAATTACAAAGCATATGCCTAGTGCGGAACTAGGCAAAATACTTCTTTAAGTAGAGCTCGTTGCGGGGCTCCGCGAGTGGAATTCCATTACAGTCCTGAAGTTCATAAGCTCCCTTTGAGAGGGTTTTAGTGATGATTTAAGGACCAAGCCATAATGGTTGGAGTGTTCCTGCCCCCAAGAGGTCGTGTTTCTGATCATAAATTAGAACTAGATCACCCTCTTGGAAAGAACGAGGCTTGACAGATTTGTCGTATTGAGCCTTGACTCAGCGCTGGTGTAGCATCTCGGCGAGTTTCATCCAAATGATCGAGTGAGAGAAAACGCTCTTCTGTGGTGGTGGTGCTGGGCAGGAGTTCAACGGCAATTTTGAGTGATGGAATTTCGCACTCGATTAGAAGCACTGCCTCTAGGCCGAAAGCAAGTTGGAAAGGAGTGAAGTCTGTGGCAGTTTTAACTGACGTTCGGTATGCCCATAACACAAAATACAACTTTCGATGCCATGTGGTCTTATGATTTCCGACTAATCGACGAATCATGGTTTTGAGGACGCCATTTATGACTTTGACTTGACCATTAGCTTGAGGGTAATAAGACGAAGAATGATCTTGACGGAAACCTAGCATGGATGTTAATTCGGTCATCATATGATTTTGAAAGTGAGATCCATGATCTGTGACAATCGATAGGGGTACGCTGAACCGACAGATTACCTGATTAAACAAGAAGAGAGCAGTGGTTTCGCCATCGGCCTTGAAAGGGGGAAGGGCTTTTGCCCATTTCGTAAAATAGTCGACCGCAACCACGATGTAGTTGTGTCCGTTTTCCAAAGTGGGATTGCAGGTGACGAGGTTAATTCCCCATTTAGCGAAAGGACCAATGGAGATAACTGGGTGAAGGGGGGCAGGATGAGCGCGCATTTTCTTTGTGAAAATTTGACATGGATGGCACTTCTGGATTGCTGCAATACAGTCTTTAAACAAAGTGGGCCAATAGTAACCTGCACGCAAGATTTTTTGGGCAGTAGCTATGCCCGAAAGATGACCACCACATGCCCCTGCGTGGCAGTCATTCAAAACGTGTTCCACCTCATCGAAAGTGAGACAACGTCGGAGAATGGTATCAATACCACGGCGATATAGTGTATCGTTTAGCATGAGGTAGTGCTTTGCTTGGTGGCGGATACAACGACGGTCGTCGTACGTGAGAGTTGGGCGAAAACGTTGGGTTTGTAGGTAGACCAAAATGTCTCCATACCATGGGTCCGAAGAATCGACCAAGTACACAGATTCATCAGGAAATGGATCGTGAGCTACTTCTGCTGGGTCAATTCTGGGAAGATCCGATAATAATTCAGCGAAGACTAGGGATTTCTTTGCTTTGGCAGCCGTGAAGACCAAATCAAATTGCTGGAGGATTACGAGCCATTTGGAATATTTTCCTCCAATAATTTGTCTAGACAAGATATGGCACATGGGGTTCTCCAAAGCAATGACCGTAGTCTGTCGTAGCAATATATAGTGTCGGAGTCGGGTGACGGAAAAAACTACCGCTAGAGAAAGTTTCTCCACATGTGAATAACGTAATTCAGGTCCGATTAGACCTTTGGACAAATAGTATATCACATGTTCACTGTCATCATCGTGTACTTGAACCAAAACCATTCCAGGTGAGGATGGTGAGGCTGCCAGGTAGAGGAGAAAGTCGTGTGAGTAATCGGGGGCACTAAGGAGTGGGGCTGAAACAAGTGCATGTTTTAAAGCATCGAATGACCATTTAGCTTGGTCATCCCACAAGTATAGTGTTCCTTTCTTCAATAATCGCATGAATCCTTTCATCATCTCGGCATAGTTAACAATGAAACGATGCAAAAATTTTTCTTTCCCTTGCAAACTTTCGAGTTGAAGGATGGATTGTGGTGCCGGAAATTCAACAATCGCCTTAAACTTATCGGGATCAACCCTAATCCCGTGCTTGGAGACAATAAAACCTAGAAAACGTCCTGACTCGACCATAAATATGCATTTATAAGGATTCAAACGTATATTGTAGAATCTGCACCTAGCAAAAATTTCTCTTAAATGAGCAAGGTGATCTCGTCGCTTCTTGGAATGGGTAGGAAGGTCATCCAAGTAAGCCTGTACAATATGTCGAATTTCATGAAAAGCGTAGTCCATAGCCCGCTGAAAAGTTTCTCCAGCATTCTTCAGACCGAATGGGAGTTTTTGATACGCAAAATTGCCCCAAGGATAGATGAAAGCAGTCTTATGCTGGTCGTCTTTTTTTATTGCAATCTAGTTATAGCCCGAGAATCCATCCATGAATGAGAAAGATTCGCATCCGGCACAATCGTCGAGAATCTGGTCAATGAACTTAGTAGGATAATTGTCTTTGGGACAAGCGGCGTTCAGATCGTGATAGTCGACGCAAACTCTAATGGTGCCTTGTTTTTTATCAACGGGAACCGGATTGGAAACCCATTCTATTAAAGGAACGGGATAGATGAAACCAGGGTTCAAAATTTTTTCTACTTCAATCTTGATGGTGGCTGCTTTGCACGGGTGGACAAGTCTGAGACATTGCCGAACAGGTTTGGCATTATCATAAATCTTGATTTCGTGCTCGACAATAGAAGGGTCTATGCCGGGCATTTCGTCATAAGACCAAGAAAACACATCGCGGAATTCCTTAAAAAGGGATGTGAAGCATGCAATTTCCTCTGGGTTGCAATCGTCTCCAATATGAATATTTTCCACGATACCTGTTTTGACCGAGATATCGATGAGCATTGTCTTGGAAAGATTACCCATTTTCCCTTCTGACTCGATAGTTTGGACAGTCGTGTAAGCAGAGGGGACAATCTCAGGTGGGTCAAAAGATGGGATTTTAGTTTTTATCGCCTCCGAGTCAATCATCGAAGCACAATGGTGAAACTCTCCCCAAGGTCGTTCTTCTAGAGACATGATATCTCGAATAGCTTCGTCTGTAGGCAAGACTTCATTGAGGAGATCCTTAGAGAGAATAGTGATGGGAGGGAGGTTTGTACCTTCGGTCGAAACCATAGCAGTGGAGGGTTCAGAGGCGGTTTGGATGGCTTGATAAGCCAACTCGGCCGAAGAAAGCGGCATCTGATCTCCATAGGAATCAATTTCTGAAGGTGCCGGGATGATCCATGGGTCGATAGAGCCATCCAAAGTGGTGGATATCATTGCAACCGTGTTTGGGATCTGCGGCGGTGAGAGAGGAAAACAACCCAGTAGGGATGATGCCTTCAGAAGACCGGTACCGATGCTGACGTAAGAGTCAGTAAAGCCTCCTATTAGGGGTAAAGTGCTACTTGGTAACGTGGCATAATCAAGGGTACAGAAGGATAACTGATCCACTGTGACTATTTTCCCATCCAATGGAAATAGGATGAGTCGGAAGACCGAAGACACAATTGCAGTCATGGCATAAGACCAACTGCGACCAAGCAATAGATTATAGTCTAGATGGCGCTCTACGACTTCAACGTCCACGTTTACTGTTTTCCCACTCAGAGTGATGGGAAAGCTAGCAAGGTAACCTTTTGGGAGGAAAGTGTGGCCATCGAAAGCTTTGAGGGAATTCGATGGCGGGGTGAGGGTGGGAGAACCTAAATTGAGCCAGCAAGCTTGTGACATAACGCAGGTCGAAGCACCTTCGTCTATGACAGTGCGATGGATTGGTCTCCCTTTCGACACAACCTGCACCTGGAATGCAAGTTGGTGTGAGAGGCGAGGTTTAGCCTTTTCCATATCAAAGATAGCTAGCATGGAATCCTGGGGGTCTATTCCACCAATGGCCAAAAGCAAGGCTTTCCTTTGTGCTGGACAGGTTTGTAATACTTCGAGAGCAGACATAGCTGACGGTGCCTGCGCCAAATCTTCTACAATGTTGTAGTTTTGGGCTGCACGTGGAGAGGTGTTATGAGTCGTGCGTCGAAGTGTCCCTTTGGGGGGACGAATCATGGGGTCAGCAGTAGGCCGTTCGATATGCAAATCGTTTGGCGGCGGTGGATTTGAACTAGTATCAGGTTCTTGAGCATCTATGGTAGGGTTTCCATAAAGCTTAGCTCGAGTTTGAAGGTCAACACTCTCAATGCCATAAATGGCAGATGGTCCTTCGCCGGAAGGATAAGAACCACCATTGCCCCGTTGATGGGGTTGTGGCGGATTGTCAACCATGTGTTGATGTTGCTGCTGTTGATTAGGGAAAGGATTATGAAGAATGGCAGGTGTTCGCCCAGAATCCTTGTTGGCAATAAAATCGGTGCATTCTTGCAGCCGAGGACATTTGTGTGTCAAGTGGTCCTCCGCATAGATTTTGCAAGGAAATTTCATGGGTTTATCCTTCCCTTTGTCATTTTTGGCAGAGTTTTTCTTATTATGGTTATTTTGATTATCCGACTACTCTTCCGAAGAAGATGACTTTTTCTTGTTCTTCTTATTTTTCCCGCTAGATTTTTGTGAGGTTTGCACCGAATTTACCTCAACGGTGGGAAGAGTAGTCATTTGTGTAAACGAACCCATGAAACAGGCCCCGGTTTTACGCTGGTAGCCGGAGGATTTGGGTTGCCAGGGGCATGGGGGAGCAAATCATATAGCGTGCCAGATTGTGAGTAGATTAAATCTAAATGCTGGGCACGACGAATGCATTGATCTTCTGTAACCACACCAGAAAGGCCAATGTCTTTAGCTATGTGGGGTAAGAGAGACTTGCAAAACCAATTGGCTAAGAGATGATCCGGAATTGGCGCTTTGACTAGCCTCCTCCTACATCTCCATTCATGAATGTGATCGGAGATGTGGGTGGCGGTGTCTTGGCGAAGCGAGGTTAATAGTTCCGTTTCGGTTTCAAATCTAATTGGTAGTTGGAAGTTCTTTAGAAACTCCGTTGCTAAAGCACCAAACGTATTGATGGTGGCGCGTGGTAATTCAATGTACCACTTGGCAGCATTGCCTGTAAGTGTGCGGGGAAACAGTCGAAGTCGGACACTATCATCTACCATGGAATTGGATATAGACCATAGGTGAAAGGTAGTGATGTGTGCGGCTGGTTCGTCCCCTTGTGTCCCGTCGAACTTCGGGATGTCGGAAGGAATCTTATGCGGCACTGGAGGCCAAAGCGAGTTGTGATTGATGGGATCATTAGTCAGTTTATGGATATCGGGGATGTCCAAAGCTGCCAAGAATGGCAATTGTGGATTTTCCCCCGAATCTAACCAAGGCAGTATGGGCTGACTATTTAGACCATAGGGTCCACCCATCAATGTGTTACCAGGAGGATAAGTAGGACTTTGGTAAAAAATTCCTATAGGTGGAGGAGTAGGGACATACGGTTGTTGTCCATAGGGCATGTTGTATTGCGGGGTGAACTGTTGGTTGCCCCCAGTATAAAAGTGCCCTCCCATTCCAGATGGAGGTTGGGGTTGGTTAGTCCAAATGGATGCAATAGAGTTTCCCGGAGGCATGCTACTACTTGCATAGTTTGGCAACGACATAGACCCTACACCTATATTTGAACCACTTAAGGGAAGAGTATTAACAATAGGTTGTCCTATTTGTCCTAAGGATTGCAGAGGAAGTGAAATGTTCCCTGCTACCTACATGCTGGTGACACTGCCCCCTGGCATAGAGGCCAAGGGGTTTGAACTCAGCAGAGGGTTCCAACCGAAAGGGTTGCTAAAAGGTACCGAAGTATTCATACTCGTGGGAGGAGCTACCGTGGGTCCCAACGTGGTCACGGTAGAAGTAGATGCCGAAGGATTCGGTAAGCTACTAACAGTTGTGATGACCATAGGGTTGGGAATAGGTATATGTTGACTACTGGAGTTACCTAGTGATGGCATAGAACTGACCACCGGCGGGGAGGATGGTGGCGAACCTGGGATGGTTGCCATTGGCATCGACCCAGTGGATGCTGGTGGTGAAATGGATGTTGGTGCGGCCGAAGACATATCTTGGTGTGGTGGAATCTGGATTATCACAGGCCCCAACGGATCAGTGAGCGGAGGGTTGTAATGAGGTACAACACCTTCAGTGAAAGGGTCCTTCGGAAATTCCGGCTGGTATGAGGCTATGTGAAAATCAAGATTAGTCAGTGGAGACTGCTCTTCCGTGGAAGGCACAGGGTCACCAAGGTTCACTTCTTCCTCAATAGTTAGAGGAGGTAGACCTTGTTGTCGTCTAGACAGACGGCGTGGGTCGGGGGACGCCACGGTGACCTGCTTAATTTTAACAAATTTTAATAAATTGTGATGTATTATAATTTCTTAGTGACAGTAACCACACACCTAAAAAAGAAAAAGGACTCTCTAAAATCACTAAGCAAGCAGCCAAAATAGGGTGCCATTTCTGAGTACTACCGTTTGCTGGTGATGAAATCCAATATCACAATAGTATACAGAGAGGGTTGGTCGAAAGTACAGTTACGGTCACTCTAGAGCTTCACCCGAACCTCAGACGATAGGTGTAAGCACTCTCGTGAAGACGAGTACCCTCCTAAAGACCGAAGACAGAGTGGGTCCGTCTGTTTCAGGTACCAGGACAGCCCGTCCCAATCACCTTGTGTAAGTCCCTAAAAGTATGGCCACTAAGGATACCTCAAATCACAGACATCATCAGGGGGGTCCATGGTCAAGGACAGTGTGCTATATGGGCAGAATACCTAGATCCCCGATCTAGTTTCGACATCCCCGAAGGGAACCCCAATATATAACACACCCACAGGATGTAGTCGAAGGCAGGCTACCTTCTTGTGCACCCAAGTGTTGTCTCGCGCTGAGCTCCGGTAAAGGAACGGTCCCGATAATATGAGTGCAGTAGGATTTCGCTCATTAATGACTCTAGTTTCAAGTTTTGAGATCTTGGGTAGTTTTCTCACTGTTCCCAACCCAAGATCCTAGCCTGAACTACTGTTTGTGTGAGCTCAAAAAGAGTAATGTGATTGATTTTATTATCGCTTTATTCTTAGTGTACTTTATTATTAGTCTTGCAGAGGGGGAGTGGACGTATGAAATGTGATGAGACTCTGACTCAAGAAACCATGCAAAACATGCTCTAGATATTAAATTCGATGAAGAGTGTTTCTACAGGGAGAGGTTTCTTTTCAACATCCATGCACTAACATTCAAATAGCACAGTTCAAATTTTAAAGATTCAGACTTCTATCTACCTCTTTTAAATAGCCTATGAACTGAAAATTTCAGAATAAACTCAGCTAAATGCATAAAAATAATAATAATAAAAAATTTCTATTAAAAATTAAATGCTTTGGACACTGACTTTTCAAACAAGAGAAACAAATAGAAATGCCAGCTTAGGAGACAAGCACAAGGATTCAGTCAGTGAAAGGTACTGATGGCCAAAAAACTCTGCAACTAAAACACCATCACAGCAGTGAACAACAAGGTTTTGGTTGAGTAATGCTCTGTCTGTGAGTAAAGACAGCGACTAACGCACTGTATTTAATCAGAGACAGCGTTATAACACACTGGAAAACCTACAGAGGTAGCATTAGCCAGGGAAAAGTTCTTCAGTTGGTCAAAAAGAAACATGATTGAACTATGCAAGTGTTTGATATGTCTACTGGGCATCAAAAATGGTTGGAAGGGTCTATGAACAGAGGAAAGAAGAGAGGAGGGAAGGAATAGTCCGGAACTATGGGGAAACTCCCCAGCGGAGTTGCCAATTCTGCTATAGGGTAAACTCCTTGGGTTTTTGGTTTTCAAATATCCCTCTCAGGGCTTTCCGGTGCCCAAGGCAGACAGTAAGATTAGTTGTGCTGTTCACAAAGATGGCATGAGCATATTCATATTAACTTAAAATAACTTGATGGAATGTGATAGAGAATTACCTCTTTGACAATCTTGGAGTTCCTTGGAGAGCGCTAGGCAGCAAAACAAGAGTCCTTCTTCACCGGTTCCAAATCTTGGTCCTGCAATCATTCAAAGAACCCATGTAATTTCTAACATAACATATATCCTATCAATCAAGTCAATATATAATGAACTTCTAAATTATACACATCTGAGCCATTCATATCATACTATGTAAATGTTCAAACAATAATGAAAATATTAAGCATTGAATGGACAAAACGAACACAGTTCTATTGATTTTGAAAGAAGGAGGATTACAACCGTCAGTTGTACCAAGCCCTCCTCAGTCTCCCAATATCTTTTATCTCTCAAGTGAATAATTCCAAGTCAATAAGCTCTCTAGGAACCTCTTTGACTCTTGGCCTTCACAATATAACACTATTCTCTATTCCACAAGTATGCAAAAACCTTTAGCAATCCTTCGACCTTCAATTAAGAGCCTTCAACTCCTTCTTATAGGAGAGGGAGAAAGCCATTGTTGCCTTTCTCTTTCCACTAGTTTGGAATGGAAAAAACTTAGATGTTTCTTTAATATCTATGCTTTTGCCTCCTTTGGAGTTCATTCTTGTTATAGTAATGACCAATAATGAACTGGTGCTCTGCAGTTTCTTTTGTGAACTGACTCTCTTGTGAGGGAAAGCCGGAGATTCAAATCATACTCCGCGGGCTTTTCCTGATTCAAACTTAAAACACGGGTAACGCTTCCCTCCAGTGTAAACCGAGCGTTTCCCTAGCCACTAACGCGGCCCATTCACTGATTGACTGCGTTATAACGCTCTTGTGTTGTTATAGATAGGTGTTACCCTATCAGAAATAGGTTTAATTTAGGTCTTTGTACTCCTTCCATATTTGTCTTCCCTTCTGAGCTGATGAGGAGGTATTTTGACCTGTAACAATAGATTATTCAAATTCAGAAAAAAAAAATTAACTATTTCTGAACATATGTTTCAAGTTGTATGTTTTTTCCTTTCTAATGGAATACATTGAAAGGATGTCATGGATACATTACTCACCCTAAAATTTGAAGGTCGTGTTAAGAGATGGTACCACACATTACCTACTTCTTCTATCCATTCATTCGACCAGCTTGCGAAGGATATTCATAAAGCATTTGACAAGTATTATTACCGTAATTTTCTTAAAAGAATTAATCAACTAAGAATGAATCCTAATGAATCAGTTGAGGATTTTTCCGGTCGATTCCTTCACCTTTGTTATGAATTTTAGGGAGAAACATAGATTGGGTTTTATTTAAATGAAATTTTAAAAATTTGGTTCAAATATCTTTGCACGCGGAATCTAAATGGCATGATGTTTCAAATTCCCCAAATTTTGTAAATCATCAAGAACCTCTAATTTTAGAGGAGGAACCTACTACTACTTTTGTTCCTTGTCCTCCTCCTTTTCTAGTTCCAATATGGGTGTGTCCCTATAGTGATAATTAAGTTGGGAAATCCAAAAATAAAATCCCTAATCCACCTCTTCATATTCCTTCCACTTCTCATGATTCGAACCTAATGAATGAAACCTCGAAGTGTCTCATGGATCCTAGCGTGAAGGCTAATCCTTTCATTCCTCAAGATGACATTGGCACTCTTAACATCAATATTGAATCTGGTTCTATCTAAATTTTTACTTCTTCAAGGGACATCTGTCATCCTCTATCATCTACATTTCATGACTCTACATATCATGACCCACGTGATCAATTTTCTCCACCAACTAGCCCTTCACGCTCTCCTGTTTTTTGAGTTTTTGGTTTAAATTGTGATCAGATACAAGGTTGTCACATTACGCTGGTACAGGAGGAGGAAAATGAAGAGACTTTTTATCTCTTTTCCATTTTTAAGTACCCCATGTCAATATGATGCACTTCCATTCTTATATGATTTTCAATATGCTAATCTTGGTAGTGAATTAAATTCAACCAATTATTCTGATCGATTCGTAAACTTGAGTAGCAATAATTTTGATGATGATGACTTTGTTGACATGTGCAATCACGAATTCCCAAGTGAACCAACTGATATTTCAATTTCTCAATATTTTTTTGTTTCAAAAGATATAGATCTTAAATCTATTTCGGTCAAAGAACATTCGGTTATGAGTGATTCTTCCTCTTCACCTCCCTATCCTTTTTTCAATACTCTTTAGAATGCACCAAATTGCGATGGAGACTCTCAATGCTCTTCAATTTTTTTATCTCATGAATTGAATCTTGAAATGAAACATGATAGTGATAATATCCATGAAGAAGAAGAAAGTGATGAAACTATAGAGCACCATTTCCGTCCATTATCATCTCGTGTTTTTTATGGGGGAAACTCTTCGAATCAGTGTGATCACAAGACTTCCAATTCTGATACATCCTCAGATTTGTGATTAGAGGAATATCATGCCTTGATTAAATTTTTTGTTCAAGTTGGAAACTATGGTCAAACCAGTGATGTAGATATCTTCCATATAGATAATGATGATCTTGTTAAATTCATTGATAACAATTTTCCACATGCAATTTGTGATCTAACTTGGTTTATAAAATGTTCTTATCTATATTTGAAAAGTTATGGAACTTGTCAAGAAGTCGAGGTACTTAAATTATCATGGATGGTTATGTCAGGTTCTCGCAATCTTGGTAAAATTATTAACCATTTCAATTGTATATTTTCTCACAAAATTATTTCATTGGTATTGTTTCACTGGATGCAAACTCGTTCTTGATGGATTTTGGAATTACTCGTTACAATTTTACTATTTATCGAGATGGGTTTCTGATCATACTATTGTACTAAATTAATTCTCATGCAAATATCTTGTATTAAATTTAGGTTTGGCGTGTATACCTTTCATAAATGTGTGGAATCACGAATCTAGTCAATTCATAGATCACCTTTGGCAGAAAATTCCATATCTGTTGAGTGTTATGGTGAATAAGAAGCTCCTAGTTTTTCTTCAGAATGTCTTCATGGCACCATAAATCCTCTTCAGTGCTGGAAAGTTCTTGCGCTATTTCTTGAATCGATTTCCTATTTTTCATCCATTGCATCCAAAATGGTTTTATACTAGCATTCCTTTTCAATTATTTTGATGATTGCAATGCTTATAAATTTTGTCACCAGTTACGGGAATACAGTTTATCACATTCGACATGTGAGGAAGTTGATTATATTATTTAGAGGAATGGAAGAGTTATTAATTTTGATTTATCTTTGTTAACTACAAATAGGAAATCTAATGTTTTAATCAGTTCATCTTATCATGATTTTGTCTCTGATGACTATGATTCAAATTACCATTTTCCCATCATTGAATCCAATGACAAGTGTTTTACATCCTTTAACCTTCATGGTTTCACATCTCATCCTTCAAGTACTAGTCATATGGTTGAGGCACTTCAGCATTTGTTGATGGTTATTTCAGGTCCCACTATCTTGACAAGTGGACTAAATATGATCAGATCGGTTGTCTCTCACTAGATTCTCATCCTGATACCATGGTACTAATTGAAAATTCATCTTTTCAGAGATTTTAGAATGTTCATGATTCGGCTAAATCCTTGATACCCTTTAAACCAAGACCTTTTACTTCAGCTGGTGTTAGAATTGCATCAAGCCATTAATGAACATAAAATAACATGTCTCCATGCTGGAAATAAGAGGAACATAACAAGCATTAGCAACATAAGAGATTGATAATTGAGTTTTTCCAAGAGGGATTACATCTTTGGGCCTCAGTGTCAAGATGGTGTAGGTCGTTGCATTAAGTGTTGGAAAGAGTGGTGATGTACATGGATGGTATTTTCTCTATCATACAAGGAAAATTCCCTCACGCAGGAGTGGTTGGACCTCTCCATGAGATGTTCTGCTACAGGATCTCGCATTAACAACAAGGACTCATATCAGTATGACAATAAATCACACATAATGACTATGAGTATCCCGCTAGAATGGAAACAAAGGGATCTCAAAAAAACATATATTTGAAAATGAGTATCCGACCAACATGGTAGCAAAGGGATCTCAACATAATACAAATACATGACAAAAATTACATCTCACATCAAGAACAAAACAAGATACCATGTCAAACATCAACAGGGATCCATACAGCACAACGTATCTCATGGAAAAAAATAAGTACATGCACACTGCATATACCTCACATCCTAGAGCTATCTGAAGAAAAGGATGATAAAATTTTGGATTTGGTTGTACCATCAATCTCGTGGCATCGAATATCCTAAAAACGACTGCTCACACATTGAATGATGGCACCTACAACTTCAAGAAGTGGTCGAAAAACATAAGGCTCAGACAAAAAATATGACTGCACCGCTGAACTTGTGTCACCGAGAGGTGTAGGATCGACTGTCAATTTGTTGAATTCTGACAAAGTCAAAATCTGGGCCTTAGGGAATCTTTTACATTCCCCCTAGATTCCTCAAAGATGCTGCTCCATAGGGAATCTAGAAATATGCAACTCAAAATAGGAATTTGATCTCACCATTGAGATCCTTGCGAAATTTCGAGAAGAATGAGTATAATGTTGACCTCATTATGACACCGACGAATTTCAGCCTCCAAGGAATCTGAAAGATTCTTGAAGATTCTCCTCCACATGGAATCTAAAAAATCATTGCTCCAATGGAAAATCTGGGCACACCATCGTGTTACCTACGAAATTCTGGTTAAAATGCATATAAATTTTAATACCTTCTGAAAATTTTACCTCCTTAGAATCAAAATATTCACTTGGCATGAAACAAGAATCTATCTTGAAAATCGTGACCTCTGAGGTGTTAGCCTCTCCTCGAATTACATGCCCATCCTTGCTGCCTCTGCCTCTGATGCACTGAAGAAATGGGTTTAATATAAAAAATTTGGCGGATTATACCAAGTGCTTATTATCGCATTGGTAGAGCGACTAATTTTGGAGGACAGAGGTCCCAAGAGCAAACCCCTGCATAACCGTATATAGTGCGTATTTTTTAAACGGATGTATGGATTTATTATTAACTCAACCTTGTGCCCAATTTCCTCATAATCGTTGGATTTTCTTAACGTTTTGTGTTTATTTATGGTTATTTGTTATAGATGTTAAGTTTTAAAACAAATCATTTATATGTTTGATATATGTAATGTTTTAATAAATGGTGGTTATGGTTATAAAAAACCATATTTAATTCATTGTTTTTTATTTTTAAAATGGTTCGATTTTGTTTACAATAAACATACCATAGGTTATTTAATATAAAGTTTCTTATATGGTTATTATAACCATTAAAGTTTTTAAAATTATTTTTAATAACCATAAATATGATTTTAATGATTTTTTTTTTTTGTGTTTTGTCTTTTGTGCAGGTGTAAGGGTTAATGTTGGAGCACCATCTGTCATTAGCTGAGGGGCTTCCATGTGGGTCCCATGTGCTCACTGGAATTCCATGTGGCATAACGTGGGCCCCATGTTCTTTGCCTTAACAAAACTTCAAACTACTTTAAATTTGTCATATGGGCTCGGATTGACGCGTCGTTTGCACCGTTGTGATCAGAGAGATGAGCTCTTCAATCTAAAAGTGGGTTTGCCACATTTCCACCACTTTCAATTTTGAGCCTTTTTCCAAGCCATTGGTGTCTGAAGATCCACTTGGATCAATCCTCCCCGCTGAGGAGCTTTAGGTCCTCCAAAATCATCAACTGATATCCATCATCAGCTGCATGCAAATGTCTTTGAAATGTATATTCCCACATGACTCATTCACCTAACGGACTTCAGAATCGGAATGCAATACCAACACCTGAAAATGAAACACAAATGTCTAAAATGGCACATCCCTTGAATATTCCTTCGCCTGACGTACTTCAGAATCAAGATGCAAATTCCAACACCTACAACTACTGCAACACAAATGTCTAAAAAGGCACATCCCTTGAAGACTCCTTCACCTTTGTCCTTCGGAATCGAAATGAAAATGCCACATCTAGCTAAAGCTGCAATGAAAATTACATGTTCAAATATGACCAAAACATTTCCATACTTGCCACGAGTTTACATGCTCGGTGGTCAAGTTTACATCAAATGGAAATCACACCCCAGCTACCATTACAAGGCCAAAACATTATTGTGGCATTTCGAAGTGATGGCAAACACATCATCACTTTTACATAAAAGAAATGAATCATGCAACTTATAAGACAAGGGAAACATCATTGTCGCTTAAACAAGTGATGGAGAAAACATCATCACTTTTACAATGTAAAATGCAATAATGACTTACAAAAATAAGGCCATGGCAAGCTAACACATCTAGAAAAACAATATAGAAAAAAACCTCTTTAGCAAAGTGAATGAGCCATCCCCTTGTGGGAGATTCTCTTGTTGATTAGCTCTTTCGACTAGTATATGCACCGATGCTTTTTCCTTAAGGTGTTGCTCTTGATGGAGCCTTGAACATGTGGCTCTTTGATGACCACTTTCGTTGCAATGGCTGCAAAAGGTTTTCTTTCTCATTACCTGCTTAACCAATCTCTTTTTCTGTTGTGGAGAATGATTTTCACGCCTCATCCTTCTTTGTGTTGCCATTATTTTCCAACACTTAGAAATGACATGGTTATGCAAACCAAAAAAATGACAAGTTTTTCGATGCCATTATTTACGACCATGATTAGCAACATTCTTATAATCAAAATGAACTCAGGAATAGTGAGATTTGTTATACCTTCCCTGGTGGTCTCTGGTGGGATCATGGTGATGAGAGCTTGCCTCAGCTCTTTCACTGCAACATGCAGTTCCATGGGATGATGTAATATTCCTAATTAGCTTTCAGCTAGTTGGAATATTAAAATTTTCTTTTGTCGTTTAGGTAGATGAATAAGAGGGTAGGGAGACCCATAAATCTCCTTAGTAGGAATAAAATCACTTCTAATGTGAATGTGGATCATCTTATCAGCTGGATAAAGCACTGTTAAGTGTAAAAAGAGGTTGAAGCATGTCGATGGGGTCAAGTTTGACCAAATCAATAGTGCCGGTATGGAGGTAGTGGAGAGCTATTGAGGGACAACGTAGTGTTAGTGGGAAGGAGTCTCCATGAGAGTAGCATATTTAATGTGTGGGACCAAGGGTGAGGAGGCTTACAAAGCATATAAGATGGCAGCCATAGAGGGAATTCTGAATATTCTTTATGTCTTGGCCTTCTATGACTTTCTGCACACTTTAGCTGTTTAGCGGATTATGTTGTGATGTTTAGCACAAGGGTCTTTCCGGGCAGGAATCCCACCCTAATCCTTGGGGAACTTCGAGTGCCCACTCAAGAGAGGTTCATTGAGTTTCATTTCCAACATCCGACATTAGGCCAAGCTTCAACCATTATCCATAGAACAGTCTCCTTCAGGATTGTGTTGTTCTACAGGGCAGTAGCAGTGGAAGATTGATAGATCTAGTTTCTGAGCTTGTTTTCTAGTGAGGGGATCATCCATTCATCTGGGAGGCTATCAAGGAGATTCCTTGAGAATTATTTTTTCATCTGGCATCAAGCCAAGTATCTGCCATCACATACAATGTAGTCTCCTTCAAAAATTGCATTATTTTGTAGGGTAGTTGCAGTGGAGGGCTTAGTGCCCAAGTTTGTGAGTTAGATTTCCAGTGAGGGGAGAAGCCCTTCATCCGAGGGATCTATTGGAGGAGTATCATTCATTTCTATATCAGATCAGCCACCTCCTATTATTTATCCAGTTTCAGAGCGTTATTCATCCCTAGGGCTGCATTTGGACATTTTGTATTTTTTGTATTTCTGGAAACCCTTTTGGGGTTGTCTTGGGATTGTGCTAGAAGGCCCAAATCTCTGATCCCGGAATTTTCTAAGAACTATATTATCAAATCCATGTAATTTCATCTATAACAGTAGCTACCCCCTGCAAAAACTATGTTGTCTTAGCATCCGACATTCTTATATAGTATTTTTTCTTCATATTTCATGTATTGCGTCTCTGGAGGCTTGTTTTTCCTAGCTTGCGTGTCTTTTTCCTCAAGCTCTTGTATACATTTTCTCCCATATTGGATAACACAATGGATCTATGATCTGAACTTATTTCATGTGTTGATATTTCACTACATTTTCCAGTTTTATGTGTTATATTCCTATCTTTTCAATTTTGGAATATTACATTGGTATCAGAGCATGATCTTGGTTCAGCCCATCGAGTACAAAAACTATGTCATCAGAAGAATAAGAGCCTCTCACAAAAAGCGGAAAGTGGTATATCAATAGAAATCGGGGATATGATTATACATACCCCAAGGGAGACAAAGGAAAAACTCCAATATCTGGAGAGGTGGATGAAAAGGAGTTTCCCAAGCTTCTTCTCCAAACCATGCAGGATATTGCCCCAGAAATCAAGGAGATGAGGATGGAGAAACATAAAGAGCCTCTTAGAGGGTTTATACATGGATAAAGCTCTGGCATTTCACATCACTGGTATGAACAACCATTAAGGCAGCAAGTTTCCCAATGCTCCACTATGCCTACATTCCTAGTAGTGGGAAATGGAGGTGGACGACCCCAAGAACAATAGACTCTTGAAGACTATTTCCTAGAGTATGAGTCTCAAGCTTAGAGATTCAAATATAATCTAAAATTTCAGGAGTTTTTCCATATCAAGGACAACATGAGACCCTGGCATAACAATATAAGTGGAGGATTCATACAAAACAATGATCTACAATGGACTCTGGGTAGATTATTTTTTCTCTCTTTTAATGGGTCATCCAAGTGCACAAACAAGTCTTGAGTGGAGAAGCTAGACATCTACTTCCAACTGAACCAAGTACCGGATATGGAATCCATCAAAATAGCAGTGCTTCACCTTGAAGGTGAGGCACATGATTGGTGGTTTCATGGTATTTCTACATTAGGGCATGAAAAGGTGACCACATATTCAGATTTCACCCAGAGGTTAGTAGAGAGGTTTGATCTAAGAGATCCAGAGGCACATTTTATTGAGCTAGCAAAGCTCAAATAGTCAGGTAATCCAGAGACCTATATCTCAGGATTTCTGAATTTTTTTGTCATGGTTCCGAATTTATTTGCAACTAGGAGGGTTTATATGTTCATTTATGGGCTATAAGAGCCTCTGCATGGGTTGGTTAAGTCCACTAAACCAACTACTCTTCAGGATGCTATTGAGAGGGCTATATATTTACAAGATGTCTTTCCAAGAGCAAGAGATCCATTTCAGCAAAGGCCACCCTTTCAGTCGAAGGGGAAAGATGTGAAGGTTTTTCCTCCAAAGGAAAAATAGAACAAAGGGCCTCTTAGTGATGATGTCTGGAGAGACTTGAGGAGTAGGAATCTTTTCTTCACATGCCAATAACCATGGGCACCGGGGCATTGGTGTGTTGCAGGGAAGGCACACAATATAGAGGTATTCTCTGATAGTGAGGAGGAGGAAGAAGAGGATCCAAAAGGAAATAACAACATTGTGATAGCTAGGGAGGATCCACCACCACCGGGAGGTGGGAATGGGGAATTTTATTTAGTTGGAGGGGCCCTTGCATCTTTGCGGGGAGTACCCAAGTATCTGACTTTGAGAGTCTGAGGTAAAATTCAGGATCAAAGAGTATCAGTGTTGATTGAAAGTGGGGCTACCCACAACTTTATTGATGATCATTTAGTATAGAGGAGAGAAATACCCACTTATGATTTTGAGGGATTTTTAGTTTTGGTCCTAGGTGCTAGAACCATGCAGTGAATGAAGTATGTTCCAGAATTGTCAGTAACCTTGGGGACATATACTTTGACTAATCAATTCTTTGTGGTCGACATTTCTGACACCAATGTAATATTGGGTGTGCAGTGGTTGATTACATTGGGGAAAGTCACCACAGATTGGGATACTTTGCAGATGGAATGGGTAGATAAGAAGAGTGGTAAGAATCATATGATCAGGGGCATGCACACTTATCCACCTCAGATAGCCTTTGCACATAAGATGGAGCCTGATTTGCGTAGTGGGAGCAGGGAAAATTTAGCCCACTTAGATATTAAGTTGACTCTAAGCCATGATATAGTATTATTTGGATATTTGGAGGCATTCCATCAGGAAGACCCTCGGACTAGGAGGTGATTAAAGAGTTCTCATAGCTAGTTGCACCATTCACAGATCTGACTGAGATGGGAGCCTTGGGTGAGTCTAGCACAGCACAGAGAGTCCTTGGTAGGCTCAAGGAGGAGATGGATATTCTCCTGGTATCAGTATTACCAACTCTCACTAAGCATCTTGCCCTGAGAAAAGATATTTCCGGAGTGGATGATGGCACAAACATGGTGTAAGGTAGCTAGTCCATGGCCTTTGAGAGTCAGAAGATACTTCCACATAGGAAGGAGTCTTCCATATATGGTATATGGTTTTTTGAATTCATGCATACTGTTATAGTTCAATTTGGGCATCATCCCCCATGACCTGGTCAAACTGGACATCATCCCCAGGTCCAATGAAATAGGATCTATCATCCCCTTACATTTCAGTTGCTATATGCCCTAAGCAAAGAAAAATTCATTCATGGCTTCTATTGTGAGATTTACAAGGTTTGAAGTATATGTTATATCACTTATTGACTCACCAATGTAGCCTCTAAAGGGACTAATCGTGTTCCATATGCAACATCCTCCATTCAAGGGTGCACTACAATGCACTTCCCGACATTCAAGAGCGCATTAGTCACCTAGGAGCGGAATTCTCATTGTTCCGGGAATCTCCACATGGCCAGTGCCTTCTAGAAGAGTCCATATGTGTCAAAATTCGAATCCAAGTGTCCATCTAACACCTCTGATCTTGGGAACATGTCTTGCATATTGTTAGAAGTTCATTCATTGAGAAACTACCATCAGTTTCCTTATAAATTGAGCACAGATCCTAGTGCTAGGGAAGGAAGAAATTTGGTAAAGAAATGTTGTTGGATTCTCATTTGAGATAGTGAAAGTACTGATATGTAACCGGTGTGATGTTGGATGTGATGAGTCTGGGATGAAGCTGGAGCTGGTGGCAACAAATCGATCATTGGTTGTAACCTCCCCTTCTACTCTTTAATAAAGATTGTTGTTCATTTTACCATATATATGTCTCTATTTCTTATGCAATGGATTTTTGAATGATATATATATTTCATATCTAATCGATTTGAGTGATTAAGATAAGTAGATATATGTATATTGCATGTTGTTTGTTGTTCCTTATTTGTGTTTGCAGGAATCGATCTGGCGATCTGAGTTGGATTGAGAGTGACAACAAGAACGACAGAAGGAGAATGAGAAGCGCTTAGATCATAAGTAGGTTCCTTCACCATTCTGTGTATATACTTATTTTAGAGAAACTGATAGTAAATTCTTTCCTTTGTTGTTCTAAGTGACTAGCACCACACTTAGGGAATTTGGTTTATCCATAGATCACAATTTCGCATAACAAATTGGTGAATCTGCTGGGGATTATCCTCTCATTCCTGGTGTTTTTTCCTTTGCTTATCCTCATCAATAGCATCTACTTTTAGCTATTAGACATTTTAATGAAATAATTTCATTAGAAGTGTGTTCTGTAGGTTTATTTTTAAATCCCTGCTGTGCCCAACGCATTGTTGGTCAATACACAGTGCACTATCTCCCACTCAAGGGTGCACTGCAACACATTGTCTCCCCTTAGAGACTGTTTCCCCCCCTTAGCCAACCAAATTCCATTCAAATTTGTCATTTCTACCATTCTCAGCCATTTTTTTGTTGTATTCTCAACTATCTGATACCTCTTAGAGACCAGTAAACTTTCCAGATTCTTCCTCTGAAAATTAAATTTGTTCAATGTCTCTTTAGTGTTTTTATTTATCATTGAAAAATCAAATTAAAAGTATTTTATTTATGCATTAGATCCATTTGTTTTCATAGAGGAATTTTTTTTTTCATTCTTCATTTCCTGCAGGAAAAATTGTAGTTCCATTCTTCATTTTTCCTAAAAGAGAAATTGTTGTTAAATTCCTCATTTCTCAAAGAAGAAAACACTTGTTTTTTTTATTTGATGCATACAGTTTCCTTTCTTGCATTCACATTAAAGGAGTTGAAAATAGAAACATGCATCTGCATATAGTGAATTGTGTGTGTTGCATAGGAACAAGTTAGGAATGCTGGATTTTAGTTTGTGCTCTTTGTTGTTTGCTCTAAAACTAATTGATCTTTCCCTTAGTAGCTAGGATTTTCATTGAAAAAGCCAAATTGAAAAGTTTTCTTATCTTTTAGTTTGAATTTTTAGGAATTTCCATCACATCACGCGATGAACCTAAAAGAAAAATTTGTAAACAAGATAAACATAAAATTTGCATCAATTTACCTAAGAAAGCATTGTAACATTAACGATAACATTTAGAAGGTCTAGGCTAGAGACGTGTTCCATTGTCGTTAAACATAGCAATTGTCACTAAATTTTCTGTGATACATTCCAAGTGTGATACCTTAATCCACGTATGTAATTATATCAGAGCTCATCCATGTACCTTCAGGTATATAGGGCAGTGTTCTAGTATGAAAACTATAAGGGGGTGCTCTCACTGTGCGGTTTCACATTAGACAACGCTAATATGGACTTGGGCCTCCACTTATCTTCAGGTATATTTGGGAGGAAAAATTTAGGTTTCTATCCATCCATAGTGAACTGAGTCAGCCACCTTGTAACTTGTGATACACCGAACACAACATTTGGGGAGATTTCCTACCCGTACTTCTTGGTTTTCCAAGAGGTATTTTGTAGTTCACAATTTCTTGGTAAACATTTTTCCTAAAATTTCCCTTTTATTTTGTTTATTTGTTTTTGGTAATAAAATAAATCAGTCATCATGGAATAAGAACATCCCTTTCCTCATCTTTCACGTAGAATAACACTAAAACCACCTTTACCACCAGAAGCCATTTCTGGTTGGCGAAGGTGACATCGTTCTACCAAAACTAGTAATATCAATACCTCTGGTGCGAAATCATCCTAACATATACCAGAGTCATCTCGAGTTATTTCTACAAATCCTGGTTCATCTACTATTGTCGAGAAGGAGTCCTCTCAACTACCTATGGTCACGATCCATCCAATCAATGATACCATACCTCTCGAACCCAACGTTGTTCAACTGGAATTTGATACGGATCATATTGTTCTTTTACCAGAACATCTAAATCCCAAAGTTGAACAACCAGAATTTGTTACTGTATCAGTTGCCCCACAATCTATTATTTCCATTCAGTCTCCCATATCACGTAGTCAACCACCTGAAATATACTTTGGGCCTGACGGTGAAATCCTTCCACCTGGTTTGATTTCGATTGAAGAAATTCCACAAGACAAAACACTTTCGACTCCAACCCATTTTTGATCGAAGCTTTATCTTTACGAGACTTTTCCTCAATCACCCCACTCAACTTTCTTTGATCCTGTGTCTATTCGAGTTCCCGTAGATCCAGTAGGGTATAAATTTCATCGAATAACCATGCCTGAGCCAACATCTTCGGCTGGATCATATATTCCAGTTGCGACAACACCTACTCTTGCTACCCCGTCAATGTTCAAAAATTCACTAGAGTCACATCTATACGGTGACCCTTCCATCCCACCTGGTTACCAATATTTATCTAGAACCTTCTCTAGTGCATCCTCAAACCCATGGAATTCACGAATGTCATCATCTGGTATTCTATCTGGTACATCTCTAGTGAGTACTAAACAGATTGATCATTTAGATATATCATCAGGGAAATATCAAGCTGGTCCATCTGGGTATATTCCATCCAATACAATTTCAACTGGACTCCCGACATTTGGAGAATAATATTTTCCATCTTACTATAATCTTCATGCTGGGGGGTAACCTATGGTCACCCATTTTTACATTACTCCGTGGTTATTTGGTCATCCTAATGCCAGAATGAATGTTTGTCATTAGCAACCCACTTTACCCATCCAACCACAAACGGTTGTAAAATCATATCAAGTGGTTCATCCTGTTTCACCCACATCTAATCCACTTGTTAATACATCCTTACCCCTGTTACAAGCTCAAACTATTATACTTCAACCATCTCAGGTGGGTCCTTCAACTCAATACCCTCAAGCATTGGGCCCTCAGACTCCAACTCCTTCGGTTGGTTTACAACAACCACCTGTATCCGGAATTATTTATTCACAAGCTGGTACCATATTATGGGATGTCGCAACCACAACCAAGTTTTACCTATTAAAAACTAAATCGAGGCTATTCTAGTTTGGGTTATAATCTTTGTGGATAGACTCCATGGTAGCCAGAAGTGAAAATGTGACAACCTTCATTTCAGCAAGTAGTGTACCCAGGTTTTGGTCGACAAAATCCTTAACAATTTTCTTATCAAAACAAGCCCTATCTGGGTTACCAACAACAGATTCCTTATGCTGGTGCTCAAATTCCTATTTCCCAAGCAATTCCATCATACCCTGGCTATGCTCAACCCGACTTAAATCGACAGTTTCCCTTTGTCGCAATTTTAGAGTTACCAGATTTAAACCGGCTTACCAATGATCCAATCAACTATGCTCCTTGGTGGCCAGTGATACCTCATAAATTACCCTTCAATATTCCTAAGTTCAATGGAAACCCTAGGGAAGACCCATCGACGCATGTTATGACTTATCATTTGTGGTTTTCATATAACTCCGTAAATGATGACTCTGTTTGACTACGTCTTTTCCAGCGTACACTCATTGGTCTGACCACGAAATTGTACATTGAGATACCAAGAGCTTCATTTAATAATTTCACTGCCCTAGCTACTGTCTTTTTTACCCACTTCTACTTACCCATACGACATGAAATTGGAACGGAACTCTTGACCAATTTTAAACAGACTAATGCTACTCACATTTCTGATCATATTCATGAGTGGCATCGTCATCGTAGAATGGTTAAGACATTTGTTCCTGATCATATCCTTGTTGAGTGGTTCATCAAGTCCATGTTACTATCTATAATTAAGGATGTGGCTAAGGGTGGCATTGTCACTAAAGAACAGGTCATTTCTCATGCCCAATACTTAGACTTGATTTATACTCAGTCTGGCACACTCTACAAGAAAATTCCCAATGCGTCGTGATCTAATTTTATTGTTCCTCCTCCATCTAAGGACTCTCGTGACAGAGATGGTATGATCGGTATTGAAAGCACACATCACTCTACTACATGTGATCTTATGCCTTCTTCTGAAATTCATATCGTATCATCTAACAAAGGAAAAAGTGACAAGCAACCCGGAAGTAAGAAAAAGGGGAAATCAAGGAAAAAGAAAACTTCTACCCCATAGGAACGATCATCTGATCAAAAAAATGGAAATCGGAAACCTCGTTACCCTTGCATAATTTTTAATTAGGAGCACTTTTTTTTATATTGTCCTCACCGCGCCGAAGTCTCAAAATTGATTATGATCTTGCATGCATCCGTTGTGTTGATAGATCCATTTCCAAATCCAGACACAAATTTGGTTGCTACAGATCCAGCTTCTAGTTCCCAAGTGCTTATGTTTTCTGTCACGAAGCCATCAACTGTTGTTTTGTTGTAAATCTGTAATAAATATTATGGTAGTCAGGCTACTGATCAACCTACTACCTCAACCATGAATCTGTCTACGGAATCGATACCACCAAATGTTATTCCTGAATTGACAATAAATCCACCAAAGGGATTCATTCATAAATCGAAATTTAATCCTCAAGCTCAAGTTGCTCAAATTTATAATATAGTTGAATATTTGGTCAATCCCCTTAGCCTATGTCAGCGCTTGAGGTGCTTCAAAATTGTCCCTCCCAAAAGCAGGCTTTGTTGTCAACAGTTGGTGGAATTAATCTGACAAATTCCAATCTTTTAGTCTTTAATCATACGGGCTATGTGTCGTAGTTACGGGCTATGAGAGAAAATGTTCTTAATCACCCCGTTCATCATACTATTATTGATGAGGGAGAATCTATGTGCATTATGTATCTAAACTGCTAGAAGTCACTTGGCTCGTCACGCCTATCTCAATCGCTTATGATGTTGAAAGCTTTCGACCGACATACATATAAGCCTTGCGGTATCATCAAGAACCTGCATGTTGAACTAGGGGGGAAAATAGTAAATGTTGAAGTTGAGGTTGTTGACAGACCCCTTGATTACACCATTTTACTCGGAAGGCCATGAGTATATGTTATGACTGTGATCATTTCTACATATTTTAGAATGACTTCCTTTCCACTTAAAGGTGTTATCACAGCCATCAATCAACTATCCTTCTTTTCCTCTAGTTCTCAGGTAATTGGAAGCATTCTGTTAGTTCACGCACCCCAACTAGCACTTCAGAACATTGGTGTGGGACTCTTAAAGGATTCTACCCTCATAGGAACCTCTGCATTACTACCGCTTGCGACGTCGGTAGAAATTGCAAACATAGAGACCTTATACATGATATCTTCCACTCCATCTGGCTTAAGGAAGATTACGTGTGATTCTAAAGTTGTTACGTTGGATGAATTTCTACCACCCATCCCAATTGAGTTGGCATAGCAATCAATCTACATGGCTTGGGCGGAGAATCTGAAATAATCATCGTCAATTGTTTGGGTTGATCGTTCATTAGATTTTGGTACTCAATCTGATCCTTTTTCATCCACTTTCTTGACAGATGATAATATTGTGGAATCCATGATGCCAAAAGGAGAACCATGGGGAGATCATCATCATCATTCCCATATTTAGGATTACGAAGAAGATAATATTATTTAACTATATCACCCATCAATAAAAACATTCTTTTCGAATTATTTTCCTATTAATGCAATTGAATCTGAGTGAAATTTATAAAATATTGAATAAACCATTTCTGTCGATATTTCGACCAAAGTTGACGTTCTAGAAAACATTCATGTCGGCGTGTCTTTTTCTCCATTAGAACTTGAAACATATCACTATCCCTTTTGTGAATTTCGTGATGTATTTTCTTGGTCTTACAAGGAAATTATAAGCATAGATACTAGTATCATTGAACACACTATTAAAATGTACCATGATGTCAAACCAATACGTCAATGCCTTCGTCATGTTCATTCGAAGAAGGCTACTACCATTAAAGCAGAAGTTGAAAATTTTTTGTGTGTTGGTTTCATTCACCCTGTTCTTCTTACTGAGTGGGTTTCCAACATTATTCCTGTCATGAAAAAACAAGGGACTATCAGAGTGTGCATCGATTATCAGGATGTCAATCTTTCTTGTCCAAAATACAACTATCCTACTCCCTTTATTGACAAAATTATTAATGATTGTGCTAGATGCGAAATATTTTCGTTCATGGATGGATTTTATGGCTACAATTAAATCAATATCCGCCCAGAGGACCAATATAAGAAAACATTCATCTGTCTTTGGGGTACATTTTCTTATCAGAAACTCCCCTTTGGTTTAAAGAATGTTGGGGTAAACTTTCAGAGAGCAATGGATTATGCTTTCAATGACATCAAACACATTTTTCAACCTTATCTATACGATTTACCCACGCATTCATGAAACCAGACTGATCACCCGATGCATTTTAGAGATATATTTTTACGCTTCCAACACTAAAATATATGCCTCAATCCACATAAATGTGTGTTTTGTGTTGGTTCTGGTAATTTTCTAAGATTCGTCGTCTCAAAAGAAGGAATTCGAATCAACCCACTGAAGTTCCAGGCCATTCTTGCTTTTCTTGTGCCTTCCAATTTCTTCAGTTATGGAAAATTCAGGGAAAGGTTAACTTCCTAAGGAGGTTCATACCCAACTACGCTGAAATGGCTAAAGGATTTACTCAACTCTTGAAAAAGGGGATTCCCTTCCATTGGGATAAGGTTTCGCAAGATTTTTTTGATGTTGTCAAGGATACACTTGTACGAGCGGCATTAATGTATCCCCCCAATTATTAGAGGGATTATTTATTATATATCGTCATGATTGATACAACCATTGCTATGGTATTGGTCCAAGTAGAATATGGGATAGAACATCTAATATATTATTTGAGTCGTAATCTCAATGATACAGAAGTGAATTATTCATACGTTGAAAAGCTCACCTTGGCGGTCGTTCAAGCTGTCCAAATATTTCGCCACTATATCCTGTTCTGGAAGACCATTTTCATTTCGGATTGCAACCCCATGAATTACATTTTATCATGTAAATTGCTAGGGGGTCAATTATTCAAGATGGATTGTCATTTTGCAGGAGTTTGATTTATAATTCATCAAATTCAACTCAAAGAAGTCTTTATTTTTGGTTGAGATTCTCTACGACCTTCCCTCTAATAGTACTTCTACTACATCAGAACCATTTATTCCTGATGATTATTTGTTTTTTATCGGATCATCTGATCCTTGGTATGGGGATTTTATCATTTATCTCCATACCCAACCTTTTCAGCTAGATACCTCTCGCTCTGAACAATGACGTATTCGATACCAAGCCAAATATTATCTGATCATTGGCGATACACTTTATCATCGTGGTGTTGATACGATTTTAAGGAGGTGCCTCACTCATGAGGAGGCCGAAAAGGTTTTAAATGATTTTCATGCTGGGGCTTCTCGTGGACACTTGTCTGGACATGCTACCGTGCAGAAGATATTCCGTGCCAGTTACTTTTGGCCTAGCATATTTCGCGACTGCATCCTCATGGTCAGAAGTTGTCATGCGTGCCATATATTTGATCGTAAATTCCGCAAATCACCAGCGTCGATGCATCATGTTATTGCTGTGGGACCATTTTCGAAATGAGGCATTGACTTCATGACCTGCAACCCTCATTCGCCCAGGGGGCATGGTTATATTATTCTCACAGTAGACTACTTTACCAAGTGGGCCAAAGTGATGCCTAAATTCAGAAACACAGGTGAAACAACTGCATTATTCTTTTTAATCATGTCATATCATAGTTTGGTGTTCTATGAGCTATATTCATAGATCATGGGAGTAATTTTTGCAATCAAATGATGAATGAGTTGAATTCCAAATTAGGAATATCACATGATAGTTCTACTCCTTATTATCCACAATCAAATGGACAAGTTGAGGCTATTAACAAGATTCTTACACGAATGCTTCAACGAATTATAAGAGTTCATAAACGAAATTGGAATTTGATCATGTACTCAACTTTGTGGACCTACCAAACCTCAGTGAGAAATGCAACCGGATTTACTCCCTTTCAATTGGTGTATGGTCTGGAAGCTATCTTTCCTATCCAATGTGAAATACTATCATTAAAACTCACAATCGACTTGTTACCTGACACCTCTTCTAAAGAAGTACGCCTTTTTAACCTCATCCATCTTGATGAAATGCATCGTGAAGCCGCATTGGCCAACGAAGCACTTAAGATACGTATAAAGGAAAAATACGACAAGCATGTCCAGCCTCGCATCTTCTCAGAGGTTGACCTGGTCCTTCTTTATGATCAGGAAGATGATGTAATAGGTACAGGAAAATTTGAGCCATTATGGCATGGCCCCTATATTGTCAAAAGAGTTTGTGCTAAGGGTTCCTACGAGTTGGTAGATTATGATGGAATTCCATTGGCGTAGCCCCGAAATGGGTTGTATCTGAAACGTTAATATGCTTAAACATGAGCGTAGTAAACTGTTGTATTATATTGTATATATGTTGTTGATTTGCATTTACTATCTTAGTTTGTTTTTCTAGAGTTTTCTTGAAGTTAGTAATCTGCTTTACATTTCATCGTAGATGTCTGAATATTTGGAACCATTCATTGGGTATGATGATGGTGCTAGTTGTAGTACACATAATCTATCCTCTGTAGCGTGGGCGATTTTCGCGCCGAACGACGAGTTAGTGAGTTTTCAAGGGATTTGTATCGGTCGATCTAAAAACAATATCACTGAGTATAGTGCATTGATCGAACTTCTCTATAATGCCATTTCATTTGGTATTAACTGAATCATCATTATTTTAGACTCAAAACTTGTGGTATTGCAACTTACTAGTGTTTATACTGTTAGAAATCCAACATTGAATCGTATGTTCCTAAGAGTTCGACTTTTGGAAAGACATTTTGATTTCATTCAATATCAATACATTTCCATAAACGTGAACACATTAAATGATTCCTTAGTGAATTATGTTATAAACAGACATTTGCAACACATGTAAAGGCATTTTTTCAATTCACATCACATAATTGAATAGGATTGCGCAATAAACATAGGAAAACACTGAAAACAAATAGATAGATAGTTATAGATTTTTTTACAGAATCTGTGCCCAAGATACATTGGTATTCTAACCTCAAAATGTATGCAAAATTTCAAAATTAGACTAGTGATGCTTGTGATAACATGCTAATGATCTAGCTATCCTACGCAATAACCGCATCCAACTGTTAGGAACACTAATAGTATGGCGTTGTAGTCTCATGGGTAACTCTTTGATCCAGTAATCCGGAATCCCGAGATTCAACCTCTGTACGTGCTACTATAGCTCAATAAGAGTCTCATCCATATCCAAATCCTGAAGGACTGCTCTCCTGACAGCCCTCTCTTCTAGCTCATCCTCTCCCTACTCTGGTTGTCCCACTGGTCGAAATCGATCTACATCTACATAAATAAAAACTTTAGTTTAGTCTTGGAAAACATCAAAATAAAAAAACATGTATAAACCTTATAAAAATAAAAAAGCATGGTCAAAACATTCTTACCAATTGCACCCCATTGAGTGTCATCTAGTAAAGCCAAATTTGGATCTCCTCGGGAGTCAACGCCTGCATATGCATAATCGTCAATGGCGACCATCTGTTGCCTGAACCAGGCGAGGAATGTAGTCAAGAACATGATGGTCGATTGACCAACATGTCTATCCATCAGTTATACCCATCTCTGCTGTTACACCATTTTTTGGTCATCTAACCTATTATCATTAGATGAACCCAAGTACACCATGTAAGACCAATTTTACCCTAAGTAAAATTGCTTTCACCATTGTAAATAACTTATTTGTTTATATTTCCCGGTCATATTAACCCAAAACAGGGAAATTTATTAAATAAATCCTTATTTATTTAATTATTTCCTAAGAATAAGTTATTTAAATCATTATTTAAATAATATTCTTAGTTAAATTTGACTAAATCACATATAAATAATTAAATAAACCATTATTTATTTAATTATATTCCCATCATTTCCCTAAAATAATAAATAAATAATTTATTTATTTGTTATTTATAAATAAATGAATTGACCCAAGTCAAAAATCCTTTTCCCTCCAACAAATATAATAAAATATTCCTAAAGGGTGATTCTAGAATTCGATTAATAATATTTTATTCATGCACCGAGTTCTAGACCGCCCTAATATTTTGTTATAAATAGAAGGGTTTTCACCATTCATTGGTCACCTCCATTGCATTAGATCACTCTGGATCTATACTAGGTCACATTCTCCATTTTGCCTTATGAGCTCCCTTTGAGTTCTATGTTTGTCTGGGTTTTCTACACCAACAAGAGAGAGGAATTTTAGATCTGAAAAGCTGAGGACTTTCAAGAACCCATCCCATTGAGGAGAACCGGAAAACACCTTTCTTGTTTTCCTCTCAGGTGCCCCATTTTTAATATAATATAAAAATTCTTTCAAATACACTTTTCTTGTCTTGTCTATTGGATGCATGGAGCCACATTTTACTTTATCTGCTTAATATCTTTTATGCTTAGATCTGGATTTGTGCAGTATTATTTGGATCACCTAATTGCAGATTTAAAGATATTTGGCAGCCATAATCAATGTTAGGGCTATTTTTTATGTGTAGCTAAAGTGGTCTTTTACGACGAAATATTCATACTAACAATTGGCGACTTCACACGGGTTTTCTTTTGCGACCATTGTCGTTTTATATATTCTTGCATATCCAGCTATTTCAGACCCTAGGGTTTCTCTTCAGTTTCCTATTTTTTCTATTTTTATGGTGCTTTTCACCTCTAAAACCCTCAAACATTCAAATTTTTAACTTCTGTGTGTTTCTAGCCTTATTGCGCAGGTGAAAGACATCAGTCGCAGCTGAGACGACAATTTTTTCTGAAATCTGCCGCCGCGAGACCCGAATCTGCAGGTCGCACTTATCAGCCCAAAAACTGCTACCTGGCCTTGAGGTCGCACTTTTCTGCCCCAAACCTGCGACCTGGACTGAAAACAGGTCAGAACCTGCGACCTGCACTTTTTTCTACAATTTTCCAGCACTTTTTCTGGGTTTGTTTGAAGCTTCTGTCAAGGTTTTCCAGCCTCTGTCTCCGCCCGTTTAGACTTGTTTCTGATCTGTTTCACTCAACTAAGTGGGATTCTTTCCCCTTAGGGCTCTAGTACCCTCCACTTTCTGTGGGATAGTTTTTTTTGTTTCAGACGTCTGAATTTCCAGAGTTTCAGCCTTATTTCTTTCAGATCTGATACCTCATTTTCAGATCCCTTTAGATCAGCTCTTATCCCTTTCAAATCACCTCATATAGATTTGTTTGGGTTCTTTTCTATGGCCACCTCCTTTTCCCCTCTACTGTTAGTTGATCCCCTCCTTTTTTAGCAGCAACCTTGCCTCTGCCTCTTTGTTGTTCTCTGCACCTATTTTCAGCAAATTTCTCCTTTAGATCCCCGTCCCTCCCAGCTTTAGATCTATTGGCCTCTTTTTAGCGTGCTTTGCTTAGATTTTTTCCCTCTTATAGACTAGTTTTGAGAGACCCGCCTTCTTGGGTTAGATTGATGCATTTTTAGCTATTAATTTTCTGTTCTTTCAGTCTTATTTACTACAGATTTATTTTTAGTTACGCAGCACACTTTTTCTTTTACTCTCAAAACGTCTGGGTTTAAACAATTAAAATTAATGCACGCCACACACTGACCCTAAGTGAAGAAGAGCCTGGTTAACACCGCTTGGCAAAGACTTTAAAATCAATTGACACTGCACCTCTCTGCCCTTGTTTCGACATTGACCTCACTTGAATTTTCCCCTCCCTGCCCATTCGGTTTTTCTTCTTCCCGTCATCATTGCACCTCCAAGGCGTTTGTCCCAGAGACTTCTTGGCCTTCACCCTCACTTTTCGATCGGTCAACTTCCTCCTTCCCGCCGTCATCGAGTAAGTCCTCCCCCGAGTCTGCACTCCGACTCTTCCTCTAATTGTTCGGGTTCTCCCCCTACTTCTGGTTCTCCCCCTGTTACCTTCACCATGTCTAGTTCAGGACCTAGCACTAGCAGCAACCCTAGTTCTACTGTTGGGTCCGTTTCCAGTGGAACCACTACGGGACCTACCTCGACTGCCCCGTTGCTCCCTTATATGGCCGGTCTCAGTCTCCCTGACTTCAATCAGCTGATCAATGATCCTATTCGCCATGATTTCAGTTGGCCTGCTATGCCAACCAAGATCCCCTCTTACATTCCCAAGTTCGAAGGCCTTGCTAGTGAAGATCCCTCCAACCATATCCGATCTTTCCACATGTGGTGTTCCTCCAATTCCATCACCGATGACTCCATCCGTCTTCGATTGTTCCAACGCACGCTTACCAGCAAAGCTTCTAATTGGTATGTTGATCAAGCCACCTCTTCCCATACCACCTTTGCGACCATTGCCCAAGCCTTTTTATCTTATTTCTAGCTCCCTCTCCGATACGACACTGGTACTGAACTCTTGACTTCTTTTCATCAATCCTCTTCGACCCGCCTTTCCGCTCATGTCCAGGAATGGCGACGAAGACGGAGCTTGTGTCGCACTCCCCCCTTTGAAGATCGGGTTTACATGGACTGGTTCCTTCGCTCTCTCTTACCTCCCATTGGCAAAGATGTCGCATCCCATTTTCCCCAAACTAAAGAAGCCGCCCTCCAAATAGCCTTGAAATATGACCTTATCTATGCTCAATCTGGTTATGTTTATACCGTCCTTCCTGACCTCCCAAGCCCCGTGCTTCATGCCTCGGGGGGCATCTCCCTCTACGGCGGGTACCCGTTGGATCTCTGTACGCTACACTCGAAAGCCTATGCAGGCTATGGTTCCCCCCCCTGGGGCCCTCGCCCGCGGCCTTTCCCCCTCCGGGTAGCATGTGTCTAGGTGACACCTCCCCTCCTTTCCCGCCACGCTTGCCCCAATGTTTCCCATTCTATATGCGTACCCACGGCACTGGTGTCCCCGCTCCTCCGGCGGCCCAGGCCTCCCCTCCCTTTCCTTCACCCCCACAACGCCGCCTGCCCCTCCGGGAGCGGGCGGCTGGTGGGGGGCTCGTCTTCTTCCTTATCCAAGAAAAAGGAAAGGCAATCAATGCCTTACGGTATTCATGGATCAAGTCTTCAATGGCTGATTCTACCACTTTGCAGACAACCCACGGACATTGGGCGGCGGCCGCTGCCTGATAAGCCATGTTCGTGTTGCGGTGTTTATGGTCATTACACTCACGATTGTCCCTTGTTACCACAAATGTAGCAGATGTGGGAGTCTCGGGCCATTGTGTGAGGACAACACCCCTTCCCTATTGTCCCTCCCAATACGGCTACTTCTCAACCCGCTGTGTTTACTGATCCTTTCCCTCAACACGGATTTGTGGCTACTCAACCACCTCATGCCCTGGTAACCACTCAACTTTCCCCTTCTGGTTCCT
>JAXQQM020079636.1:0-15497 GCA_034641835.2 Pinus albicaulis | reverse complement strand
ATGTGAAGTTGGGTTACACTTTTTGCCCTTTTTTGAGAAAAAGCTTTCATTTTTTTCGGTTCTATAACTTTCTACAAGCTAAAACAATTTTTATGTTTGGAATTTCATTTTGCGATAAAAATAAAAGTTGTCAAAAATTTTGTTAGGTTTCTATTACTTATTTTTTGGAATTTTTTTATACACATTTTATATGTCAACTTAGCGTTTCTTTGAGTGTGTGTTTTTTAACAATCAATGTATTCATAAGAAGTCATACTAATACGCAATGCTGTATTTTTTGAAAATTTGTGTTTTTGAGAAACAAAATGTGTTACAACAATCTAAACAGAATCTACTTCGGTTTTGTCATATTTACAAAGCCAATGGATGCATATCATAATTACTAGAATTTTTTGAACTGGTCCAATATGAAAAAAATGCATATTTTGAATATGTTTCATGATGCAAGAAATTTCTTAACATATAAGTTATAAACTAAAAATATAAAAGCTACCCATTACACATGACGGACCAATGTAATGTACCTTAATTTTTCAATTTTTTTTACAATGTATTTTGGAAGATACATAATTTTGATTTCACTAAATCACAATGACCTTCAGAAATTGTTTGCATCCGTTTAAAATTGATTAAAATTAGTAAATATTTATGAAATTCCATAAAAGTTATATTTCCTGAAAGTAGATTCAACTGTGAAAATGCTTGTCTTGGTTCTGATAGTTAATTCAGAATGTTTCATGGAGTTTAATCAGTCCAAAGTTGTAGAAATGTATTTAGGGCTTGGCTATGCGTAACTAGTGATGCGTTAGTTCGACCGAACTCTTAAACAAAGTTCGGCCGAACTATTTTTTGCACCGATGTCCTGTTATGTCAAACGAAAAAATAGTTCGGTCGAACTATTTCTAAAAATTTAAATCAAACTTTTACCTAACTTTCTGTCAGCCGGAAAGTACCTTCGAGCCCCTCCAAAAAAACATTTCGCGGCAATATAAATTGCCGTGAAATCATTCATTATTTTCACATATTTTTGCACATTTGGTCTGATTTTACAAAAGTCTTGATCTGATTTTGCAAAGAATTGTTTTGGGTTTAAGGACTTTTCCTGGAGGTACATTCAAGGGAAATTTTTGAAGACTTTTCTTGGAGGTACATTCAAAGGACATTTCTTGGAGGTATGTGATACAGTTTTTTGGATGTTTTTTGGGCTTCATTTTTTTTTGATGTATGGATTTGGGCTTAATTTTCATTATTTTTTAGGGTATGGATTTGGGCCTAATTTCGAAAGGACATTTTTTGGACATTTTTTGGAAGTATTTTTTAAAATGATATCTTTTGAAGTATTTTTTAAAGTGGCATTTTTTATGAAGTTGGAATTAATTTTCAATAGACATTTTTTGGAGCCATTTTTTGAAGTGACATTTTTTTAGAGTACATGTTTTGGGTTGAAGTAAATCTTTTATAATGTTTTTTTGAAATGAGTTTTTGTGTAACTTTTTAAATGGAATTTTTTTGTAGGACTTGGAAGGAAATATTTTGAGCTTCGTTTCATTTTTACAAGACATTTTTTTCTTGAATTTTTTAAATTAAGTGTTTTGGATTGGAGTATGTATTTTTTGCAAAATTTTTAAAATGATTTTTTTTTAAATTAAATCTTTTGTGATGTTTTTTTAATTGAGTTTTTGTCTAAATTTTTGAAGGAAATTTTTTGAACTTAATACTGTATTATCATGGGAAATCGAAGGAATTGTACGAGAAAATATGATTGAAAAAGAGATCCTGAGGAATGTAGAGAAGAGACGAGACAATCTCGCAAAAGAAAGATAGAAGCACTCCCAAATATTCAAGTAGAAAATCAACCTCAACTAGAAGTTGAAGCAGGTATGTAAATGTAAATATTATAATGTCAATATATTTAAAATTTTCCTAGTGTAAAATGTGAAGCTTAATTTTTATTTGATGAACTAATTTGAAAAATATTTTGCAATGTAAACAGAGAGAGATATTCCTCAAAACATTGATGATGAGATACAAAATTTTGAAAGAGAAACTGAAAGAGATATTGAACCAATGATTGAAGATGGTGAAAATGTTGAAAGAAATTCAAGTGAAGAAATTGAATCACAAGGTATGTACATACAAACACACACACACACACACACACACATATATATGTGTGTGTGTGTGTGTGTGTGTGTTGAACACATGCACATATTATTGAAATTATAAATATATTTATTATTTTAGTTATTTATTGAATATGTAAACTTATTATGTACTATTCATTCGAATATGTACAGATGAAATCAATTTCGATGATGATATGTTATAAAATGTTGACACTCACACATATGGAGATAAAAAAGCTGACCATTATATACGATATCGTGTTAACCACATTTTTGAGAAGTATTTCGTAAAGGAAAAGGTGACAGTTCAAGCCAAAATGTTGAAAGGTCTCCTATCATTAAGGAAATTAAAAGAAGCTACGACTTTATTGGGTATTCAAAAATCAACCAAAGATAAAAAAATGAAGGAAAATGTGATACAAAATATAAATAGTGCTATAAATTCAATTAGAAGATCTAGACAGAAAAATGTTTCAGTAGTACGTAGAGCAATACATATGGCAGTGGTTTCATCAAGTACTAAAGAGAATCTCTTGGTAAAATATGTGGCACGAGCATTAGGAACCTCATGAAAAACTTTGCACAAACATCAGAAATTTTGGTTGCAAATAGATGTAAATGATGAACTCGCTTATTGGAGAGCTATTTGTAGGCAACCATACAAAGCTAGACTTGGAGAAAATGTTAAAAAAATAATATATGAATATTGGAAGAACAATTCGTGTGTTTTTCCAACTGAAAGGCATGTGCACGAAATTGATACAAAGAACATGAAAAACATTTCTTGGAAACCACTCAGATTAAGTTGTTCAACAAGTTCAAAGAAGAGAATCGTGAAATTAATGTTTCAATCAGTGCTTTTGTTCAACAAAACCCATGGTATGTAAAACCTATCACCGTACGTGACACTTGTTGTTGTTGTTATCATGTGGAATTTGAGTTGTGTTATGACACATTCCTTGATTTTGGTAAAATTTTTTGGAAGGATTCACCTCCTCCTTCCACTATCCGTGATTTCATATCTCAAATTCTATGTGAAAGAGAAAGCGATGAACTATTTTACGAAAAGAAATGTGTTGGTGGTAAAAAATGCGATGATTGTGGAAATTTGACTAAATTTAAAAACCAATATCGTACTGATATAAATGATCAATCATTTTCCAACATGAAAGTGAAATGGAAGAGATATGAATATATCCATACATCGATTCAAGGTGCGAATAGTGTTAAAATAATTGAATTACGAGAAGAAGAAATTTTTGTGGTAAAATTTTTGAGAAAGTTTGAGGCAGAAATTTACAAATACACCAAGAATTCCCATAAAGCTCAATGACAAGACTTGCAATTCCAAAAATCCCATGAATTTTTTCCACCAAGGACCATTTTGTCAGTAATTGATTTTGCACAAAACTACACATTTGTTACACAAAAATAAATTCAGAGTGAATATTATCATTCTGACCAAGTCTCCATGCTTGTCCATATTCTATATAGACATGCTGAACAAAACATCGATCATATAGAAAGTACGAGTGAAAATTGACATATTATTAAAGAATATCACTTTTATATCATTGACGATCGTACACATGATACATGTTTTGTCCAACATTTTTTTGGAAAAATTTATGATTCCTTGAAAAATCGTGGAATAACATTCAATGAACATTGGATATGGTCAGATGGATGCGCAGATCAATTCAAATCTGCACGATCATTCTTTTGGTTGTGTTGTCTTCATAAGAAAGCTTGCATTAAACATTTTTGGAATTTCTTTGAGACTGGCCATGGAAAAGGAGAACATGACGGTCCAGGGGCATGCATAAAATGAGCACTTCAAAGATATCAAATGAACCTCTCTGCAAGCCGACTTGTGGACATGAAAGAAGTTGTTCAATGGTGCATCGCTGCTCTAAGCCATGAGACTAACCGATCAAGGGAAGTGCGAAGGTACATTCAATTTAATTTTTATTGGATATCTAATTTTAAACAGTGTACATTTATCACAATGATTATCTTTGATAATATTTTGATATCATATTTACATTCTTCTTTAAATTTTCCATATAAAGGTTTTTTTGACATATTGGGACCGAAGACATAGATAGATCAATTCAAAATGATGTTGAAACAATAAAAGGGACTCCAAAATTTCATTCAATTAAAACAAAGTCGTCCATAAATGTGTTTGCATTGGATAAATGAAAATATTCTTGTTTTTCTCATGTTTTCATAGACAACACAAAATCCAATGACATTTGTGAAAACAAAATGTATGTAAAAGACTGGAAACATACAGAGCTAAATACAAAGGGAAAAATGTTCATTGCAATGTTTAAAGAAATGTAATCAGAGGAGACTATAATATCATCCGATGGTGATTGAGTTTCTGATTTTGTTAGAGAAGGTAACATTTGAATTTCTTTCTAATGATAAATGTCTAGAAATAAATTTGAATATGTATAATTTTGTTAAGTTTGTTTTATTGTTTTTTTTGTAATTGCACCTACTGACAACGATGAAAATGTGAAGTATTATTTGATGTGTTGCACTGAACGAAAAATGAAATTATTAGAAGACTATAATGATCACGGGTTTCCAAAGAGGATTTTTTATACTGAAAGGTTATTTTTTCAAAAAAACTACTCAAAATAAAATCATTTTGTTTACTTTGAAGACTATGAACCTTATTTCATAAGTTGTCAATATAGTCACTTGGTGTGTGCAGCACGCATAAATTTAATAGAGGTTCAATCAAAGAAAAAAACGAAAATTAAGAAATGGAAAGTGTCAAAATCCAATCATGAATGGATTATTGAAGATGGCATTCCATTGGAATTTTTTTGATTGCACTGCCCAACAATTTATTCTCTTTGGATTATATGTTCTAGAACTTCCAGTACTCAATTAAAAATTGAGCTGCCTTGTTATGTTATCTGTGCAAGTGTTTACACATGTACAAATTGTTTTGGTACATGCACACTCTAGTATCAACTGAAAGTAGCTTTTTTATACATGCATTGATGAAAAATGTTGCACATTATTGAATATATATGTGTGTGTGTGTGTGTGTGTGTGTGTGTGTGTGTTCTAGAATGCAATTAGCTATTCAAGTAGTTTTACTATGTGCATTGATGAAAAATGTTTCACGTACTCAATATATATGTGCTAGAATGAAATTATCTGAAATTAGTTTTTCTATGTGCATTGATGAAAAATGTTGCACGTACTAGATATATACATGAACTGAATGCACACCCAGTTTTTCTTGTGGGAATTTTTGGTAAAAATTATTCACAATGTAAATAAATCATCCACAATATAATTTTGTACAAATATTCCTTTCAGACAAGAGAGTCAGATAACTTCTCCGACTTTTGGTGGGATTTGACCCACATCTCTATTCCTGATTGAAAATCTAGTAGAAAATTTGTCTGTCCAATGGTCGCATATGTTCTATGTGCATTGATGAAAAATTTTGTGCACATATTGGATATATATATGTTCTAGAATGAAATTAATTGTTCAAGTAGTTTTCCCATGTGTATTGATGAATAATGTTTCACGTACTGAATATATAAGTTCTAGAATGTAATTAACTGAATGTCATCAATTTACCAATTTATAAATCAACAAGGCTACTAAGTTAAGTGAATTAATAACATTGACCCCAATTCAACAAACATATATATACTTCTTATATTTCCAATCAAAATTAAAGGGATTTATATGGAAAAGAGGTAGAACATATAGCCCATGAATTGCTTTTTAGAGGACAATGAAGGTATCATCATGTGGGAAAATGTTTCAAGAACACTTGATCGTACTTAAAAGTAATCTTAAGATTTTTTTTTATCTCTACATACTACATACTATTGTTCGAGTGAAAAAAATTTCCAATAAAAAGAACATAGCTTTTCAATCCAACTAACCATATCAATTGAGCTCTATTTCAAAAAAAGGTAAAAAAAACCAAAAAGAAAACAAAATAACATCCTTGGTTTTTATTTTTATTGGAATAACTAAATCATATTAAGGATTCTCTTCATTGAAATTGTTTTTTGATGGAGAATCCTTAAAATATGATTTAGCTATTCCAACAAAAATGACAACCACGAATGTTATTTTGCTGACATGTTTTGTGGCATGTTAACCTTTCTTTACTCTTTTTTCAATTAGAGCTCAATTGATATGGTTAGTTGCATTGAAAAGCTATGTTCTTCCCATTGGAAAATTTTTCACTCAAATAAGAGAAGAGTATGTAGAGATAAAAAGTAATCTTAAGATGCCAAATGTACTTCAACCATCCAAAACTTGAATTTTAAAAACTTTTTGATTAAATCAAAACAAATTACTTCACATGTCATGCCAATTGTAGTTCAACTATCCAATAAAAACATTAAACATTTAACATTATATCACATGCCAAATGTAGATTGAAACCCTCCAAAACTTAGCCTTTAATTTAACAAAAAATTATAGATCACAACATTACTTCACATGCCAAATGTGCTTCAACCATCCAAAACTTGAGTCTTAAAATTTTTTTGATTATATCACAACATTACTTCACATGCCATGCTAATTGTAGTTCAACTATCCAATAAAAACATTTAACATTATATCACATGCCAATGTAGATTGAAACCATCCAAAACTTAAGTTTTAAAAACTTTTTGATTATATATATCACAACATTACTTCACATGCCATGCCAATTATAGTTCAACTATCCAATAAAAACATTTAACATTATATCACATGCCAAATTTAGATTGAAACCATCCAAAACTTAACCTTTAATTTAAAAAAAAATTATAGATCACAACATTACTTCACCTGCCAAATGTACTTCAACCATCCAAAACTTGAGCTTTAAAAACGTTTTTATTATATCACAACATTACTTCACATGCCATGCCAATTGTAGTTCAACTATCCAATAAAAAAATTAAACATTTAACATTATATCACATGCCAAATGTAGATTGAAACCCTCAAAAACTTAACCTTTAATTTAACAAAAGATTATAGATCACAACATTACTTGACATGCCAAATGTACTTCAACCATCTGAAACTTCAGTTTTAATTTTTTTATTATTATATCACAACATTACTTCACATGCCATGCCAACTGTAGTTCATCTATCCAATAAAAACATTAAACATTTAACATTATATCACATGCCAAATGTACATTGAAACCATCAAAAACTTGAGTATTAAAAACTTTTTGATTATATCACAACATTATTTCACATGCCATGCCAATTATAGTTAAACTATCCAATAAAAAAATTTAACATTATATCACATGCCAAATGTAGATTGAAACCATCCAAAACTTAACCTTTAATTTAACAAAAAAATTATAGATCACAACATTACTTCACATGCCAAATGTACTTCAACCATCCAAAACTTAAGTTTTAAAAACAAAATAAATTATAACAAATCATTACATAACATGCCAAATATAGTTCAAAAGAAAAACATTAATTTATAGATGACAACATTACTAATCGTTCAAACTTTCAAAAACAAAACAAATTCTATTAACACAATAAAATATGTCCAAAAATTGTAGATCTCACAAGTATCAAGTATAATCAAGTTATATATATATATATATATATATATATATATATATATATATATATATATATATATATATATATATGACTGTGCATTTAGATAATATATAAAAATGTAAATTTAAGACTAGAAATCTCAATCAAATCTACAAATCATGTCCATCAAATACAAATAGATGTAGTGTCTTTCCTTGCAGAGTCTCAATCCGAGCGCTATCTTGCGAAGCATAGGGAACCTATACACAATGCATATACAAACATTAAAATTTTATGTTTTAAAAATGAGTGAGAATATATAGAACTTCATGTAAAAAACAGAAAACAAAAAAATAAAATCATGCAATACCTCATGAGGTTCCCTCTCCATTTGTTCACCTGCTACAACTTCCCCCATGGGAACATCTCCAACAATAAACTGTACAATATACATGTACAGTTATATATATATATATATATATATATATATATATATATATATATATATATATATATATTAAAAATTTTCAGATGAAAATGCACGTGTATATATAAACTTATTTTCAATAATATTAAAAAAAAGTTAGACAACTTGTTCAAATGGTTGAAATGGTGTGGATGTTCCTATCTCCGTCACTAGAGTCTGTGGATTAAAGAAATCTACTATAAAAACCTAAAATTCAAAATTTTAAAAGTATAAAGTAACTCAAGATCAAGATCTCAATTTATAATAAAACTTAAATAAACTTCAGTTTATAAATTATAACTTAAAAAAAAACATATATATATTTAGATGTGAAAAATTGAATACTTCTGTAGGTGAATTTGGGACATCTCCTAAGAGAGGCTCTAAAAGAAAATCTCCAAAACCCTAAAATTCAAAAAAATTAAAATAATTCAAGATATGGATATATATATCTCAATTTTTAATGGAACTTTTTGAGGTGGAATATATATATAACTTAAACATAAATTTTAAAAGTGAAAATTTGTCCATACTTGTTGTGGATCTAGCACATCTCCTAAGGAAGTAGCAGGTACATCTCCCAAGGAAGAAGAAGGTACCGCCATCCAAAAACATCGGATGGAATCGGAATCTGTTAAAACATTTTATTGTTATATATGTACATGTACATGTGCACAATTATTTATTTTAAAAATATCACAACATTTGTCAACATATCTTGATGGTGAGACCCATCTTCATTGTTTGAACCAGAGGCCACGAACGTGATATTAACATTTTCATCCTTCATCATGTGTGACAACTTCAAATGGTGTTTTAACATATAATGATACATTTTTGTTAAATTAATGTACAGAAAAAAAAATGTATAGATATACATACACATGTATTTAATACAAATTGTACACATGTATGTGTTAAAATAATTGAACCCTAAGGTCATTAACACATACCATTCACGTGCCCTCTTCCTCATGAAGAATTACGTCTTGCCAACCATTGCGACAATTCTTTGCATATATTCTGAGATCTTTAACACTCATGTTGTCAATCTCTTCATATGTACAATACACAAAATTGACACATGCATTCTCACATGCTCTTTGTCAATTTAGACAAACATCGACTTCACCCAATCCACTGTAAACATTGTCGATGATGGCATCCCCTGCTTCTTGACTTATTTGAGAAGTCACATCCATCTCTGAATGCAAAGTTTCGACCCGAAAAGGTCGACTCACCAATGGTGGCTCAGGGCGAGGCAACTTCATTTCTCGCCTAGCACCCCTACGGTCACACAATCGAACTTTCCCAGGACCAAAAAATTCTGACAGAAGGCCATTTTAATTGGGTTCCATTTCAAAAAAAAAAATTGCGTAAACAATTTTGCAAAATAAACAGGAACCTCATCGTTCCATGGGAGTCTTCCATAGGCCGCAAGGTGCCTATCATACAAATAGTGAGCTATATTGGGGTGCTTGAAATATTCCACCTTTAGCATATTTCTTTTTTGGCCCTTCCTTGAAATTAAACATTGACTTCACCATTTCTTTTGTAACTCTTTGTTTTACATCCTCCCATTTATCGGGACCCATTACTGTTTCCTTTCTCTTTCTCATGACTTCTACAAATGTATCAGTCATTGGCCCAAGATTTATGTATACATTTACTAGTTTTCCCAATGAATGTGTAACTATTTTGAGCTTTGTCGACTCTCAGCAGGTAAAGTCAAAGCCATGAGATCTCTTCGCAATTTTGGATGAAGTTGTTGATACCTTTCTAAGGTGCATTGTGCCATGTTTCTTTCCCATTGTATATCAGAAATTTTGGCTAGATAAGTTGTGGTGGGTAGACAACCTTCTTCTTGAATGTAGCATTCTACCCTACATCTATTTTGACCAACATTTGGAGCATTTCTAGCCTCTGCATCAATATATATATAATTTTATATATTAGAAAAAACACATGTAAAAATTGTTTTACAAATTGAATGAAAAAAATATTGAAATTGACGGCAACCTCGACGTGGTTGGCTAGCATCTTCTCCACCCTAAAACTGTTGAGAACCAGAACGACCCTGCTGAGAACCAGCACCACCAACCATTGATTGGCCTCCAGGGGAATAAATATCACCACCTTCACACAACCCGCTACCACTTATTGATGGCCCTCTAAGGGTATTTGAACCACCACCAACCTCTCGAGAGGATAGATAAGCTTCATAAACAAATATGAATCTATAATCAATTGAAAAATACATGCATACATATAAATACACGTACATATTCATTGATTAAATTTTTTTCAAACCATACCACAACTGGGTGAGCCATGGGCATGCTCCATGGATGGAGTAGAGACCCTTCTCTTCTTATTAGCTCCTAAAAAATAAAAAATGAAACTTATTAGTTCAACTAATTTAACTCACAAAGTTGATAAAAAATCAATTCCATATGTACACACATGTATGGAGATTTAAGATTATATTTAAATACCATGAACAACCCTTGATCTCTGATCCCGTCCTCTCGTAGAGATATGGGATTCTTTTGATCTTCGTCGTTCATCCTCCATGATATATATATCGACGGTGGACATTTACAATTATTTTTTAAATAACTAATTTAAAAAAAATTTAAAAAAAATTCAGAAAATTAATGTAATTTAGTGTAAAAAAATTATGTAAAACACAACTTTCAAAGCACTAATTGATGTGTGAAACTCAATTTAAGAAAAAAAAAGTTAGAAAAATGATAAGTTCACCAAATTTTGTTTTACATGGTGGGAGCACACTTGGTATAAAATTGAAAAAAACACATTGTCATTAAAAAAGAAGTGAAACTCCATTTAAAAAGAAATTTGTTGAAGTCTCCGCATTTTAAATTCATAAAAATTGTGAAGTTCATCGCTTGTTGCAAATGCGAAGTTCACCAAGTTGCGCTTTACATGGTGTGGTGGGAGCACACTTAGTATATATATATATATATAAACTCACTTCGACAACTTTTCTAGTTGCAATATTGGAAAGCACATATGTAATCACTGCTTTCCCTGGATTGGGATAGCAAGAAATTTCTATGCATAATTTCTATTTTTCAACCATATTTAATGGTTTTCTGATCCCTAAAAAAAAAAAAATTGAATAAAAATATATATTAAATTGACATTTATTGCAAATGCATGGGAGAAATGAAAAACTTCTGTTTAGATCTATTCTAGAGATTTACTGTAGGGGCATTTACTAGATATGTCACCTTTCATAAAAGATGAGATCCAGAGACTACCTAGCCCTTTACAGACTCTGCCTATAGAACTTGTAGAAGTTAACACTACCGGTCCCAATTATACCCTATGAAGGGAAAATATCACAATTATATGTTAATGTGCATGTGTTTTACATTGAATATTTTTTATTTTGTTAAGAATCTATTTTCAAAATATCTAAAACTATATACTTGGTTAAAACCTATGTTTTGTATCAAATTACTTTTTTTTTCAAAATACTATACATGTTGAATATAAATGGTTTTTTCTCTCTCATTGTTTGAGACCATGGATATGAAAATGAAAAACCTCTAATTAGATCTATTCTAGAGATTCACTGTAGGGGCATTTACTCTTCTAGGTTAAAACCTATGTTTTGTATCAAATCACTTTTCGTTTCAATGGGAAACTTTTATGGCTAATTTGTGTCTTACATGTTGAATATAAAAGTTTTTTTCTCTCTCATTGTTTGAGACCATGGATATGAAAATGAAAAACTATATACTTGGTTAAAACCTATGTGTTGTATCAAATTACTTTTGTTTCTAAATATTATACATGTTGAATATAAAAGGGTTTTTAACTCTCATTGTTTGAGACCATGGATATAAAAATAAAAAACTTCTAATTAGATCTATTCTAGAGATTGACTGTAGGGGCATTTACTCTTAGGTTAAAACCTATGTTTTGTATCAAATCACTTTTGGTTTCAATGGGAAATGTTTATGGCTAATTTGTGTTTTATATGTTGAATATAAAAGGTTTTTTCTCTCTCTCATTGTTTGAGACCATGGATATGAATATGAAAAACTATATACTTGGTTAAAACCTATGTTTTGTATCAAATTACTTTTTGTTTCTAAATACTATACACGTTGAATATAAAAGGTTTTTTCTCTCTCATTGTTTGAGACCATGGATATGAAAATGAAAAACTTCTAATTAGATCTATTCTAGAGATTGACTATAGGGGCATTTACTAAGGTTAAAACCTATGTTTTGTATCAAATCACTTTTGTTTTGAATGGGAAACCTTTATGGCTAATTTGTGTTTTACATGTTGAATATAAAAGGTTTTTTCTCTCTCTCATTTTTTGAGACCATGGATATGAAAATGAAAAACTTCTATTTAGATCTATTCCAGAGATTTACTGTAGTGGCATTTACTAGATATCTTACCTTTCATAAAAGATGAGATCCAGAGGCTACCTAGCCCTTTACAGACTCTGCCTATAGAAATTGTAGAAGTTAACACTACCAATCCCAATTATACCCTATGGAGGGAAAATATCACAATTATATGTTAATGTACATGTGTTTCACATTGAATATTTTTCATTTTGTTAAGAATCTATTTTCAGAATATTTAAAAATTATATACTTGGTTAAAACCTATGGTTTGTATCAAATTAATTTTTTTTCTAAATACTATACATGTTGAATATAAAAGGTTTTTCTCTCTCATTGTTTCAGACCATGGATATGAAAATGAAAAACATATAATTAAATCTATTCTAGAGATTGACTGTAGGGGCATTTACTCTTAGGTTAAAACCTATGTTTTGTATCAAATCACTTTTGGTTTCAATGGAAAACTTTCATGGCTAATTTGTGTTTTATATGTTGAATATAAAAGGTTTTCTCTCTCTCATTGTTTGAGACCATGGATATGAAAAAGAAAAACTATATACTTAGTTAAAACCCATGTTTTGTATCAAATTAGTTTTTGTTTCTAAATAATATACATGTTGAATATAAAAGGTTTTTTTCTCTCATTGTTTGAGACCATGGATATGAAAATGAAAAACTTCTAATTAGATCTATTATAGAGATTTACTATAGGGGCATTTACTCTTATGTCAAAACCCATGTTTTGTATCAAATCACTTTTGGTTTCAATGGGAAACTTTTATGGCTAATTTGTGTTTTAAATGTTGAATATAAGGTTTTTTCTCTCTCATTGTTTGAGACCATGGATGTGAAATGAAAAACTATATACTTGGTTAAAACCTATGTTTTGTATCGAATTAATTTTTGTTTCTAAATACTATACATGTTGAATATAAAGGGTTTTTTCTCTCTCATTGTTTGAGACCATGGATATGAAAATGAAAAACTTCTAATTAGATATATTTTAGAGATTGACTAAAGGGGAATTTAGTCATATGTTAAAACCTATGTTTTGTATCAAATTAATTTTGGTTTCAATGGGAAACTGTTACGGCTAATTTGTGTTTTATATGTTGAATATAAAAGGTTTTTTTCTCTCTCTCATTGTTTGAGACTATGGATGTGAAAATGAAAAACTATATACTTGGTTAAAACGTATGTTTTATATCAAATTACTTTTTGTTTGTAAATACTATGCATGTTGAATATAAAATGTTTTTTCTCTCTAATTTTTTGAGACCATGGATATGAAAATGAAAAACTACTAATTAGATCTATTCTAGAGATTGACTGTAGGGGCATTTACTCTTAGGTTAAAACCTATTTTTTGTATCAAATCACTTTTGGTTTCAATGGGAAACTTTTATGGCTAATTTTTGTTTTACATGTTGAATGTAAAAGGTTTTTTCTCTCTTTCATTTCTTAAGACCATGGAAATGAAAATGAAAAACTTTCATTTAGATCTATTCTAGAGATATGGCTAATTTGTGTTTTACATGTTGAATATAAAAGGTTTTTTCTCTCTCATTGTTTGAGACCATGGATATGAAAATGAAAAAATTATATTTAAAACTATTCCAAAGATTGACTGTAGGGGCATTTACTCTTAGGTTAAAACCTATGTTTTGTATCAAATCACTTTTGGTTTCAATGGGAAACTTTTATGGCTAATTTGTGTTTTACATGTTGAATATAAAAGTTTTTCTTCTCTCAAATTATTTGAGACCATAGATATGAAAATAAAAAACTTCTATTTAGATCTATTCTAGAGATATCACTAATTTCTGTTTTACATACATTGAATATAAAATGTTTTTTCTCTCATTGTTTGAGACCATGGATATGAAAATGAATAACTTCTATTTAAAACTATTCCAGAGATTGACTGTAGGGAAATTTAATCTTAGGTTAGAACCTGTGTTTTGTATCAAATCACTTTTGGTTTCAATGGGAAAATTTTATAGCTAATTTGTGCTTTACATGTTGAATATAAAAGGTTTTTTTTTCTCTCTCATTATTTGAGACCATGGATATGAAAATGAAAAACTTCTATTTAGATCCATCCTAGATATATGGCTAACTTGTGTTTGACATACATTGAATATAAACGGTTTGTTATCTCATTGTTTGAGACCATGGATATGAAAATGAAAAACTTCTATTTAAAACTATTCCAGAGATTGACTGTAGGGGAATTTACACTTAGGTTAAAACCTATGTTTTGTATCAAATCACTTTTGGTTTCAATGGGAAAATTTTATGGCTAAATTGTGTTTTACACGTTGAATATAAAAGGTCTTTTTCTCTCTCATTGTTTGAGACCATGGATATGAAAATGAGAAACTTCTATTTAGATCTATTCTAGAGATATATCTCATTTGTGTTTTACATATATTGAATATAAAAGGTTTTTTCTCTCATTGTTTGAGACCATGGATATGAAAATGAAAAACTTCTATTTAAAATAGATATGGCTAATTTGTGTTTGACATACATTGAATATAAAAGGTTTTTTCTCTCATTGTTTGAGACCATGGATATGAAAATGAAAAACTTCGATTTAAAAATATTCTAGAGATTGACTGTAGGGGCATTTACTAAGGTTAAAACCTATGTTTTGTATCGAATAACTTTTGGTTTCAATGGGAAGCCTGTATGGCTAATTTGTGTTTTAGATGTTGAATATAAAAGGTTTTTTCTCTCTCTCATTGTTTGAGACGATGGATATGAAAACGAAAAACTTCTATTTAGATCTATTCCAGAGATTGATTATAGGGGAATTTACTAGATACGTCACCTTTCATAAAAGATGATATCCAGAGGCTACCTGGCCCTTTACAAACTCTTCCTATAGAACTATCAAATCACTTTTGGTTTCAATGGTTTGTTTATTGGCTA